>CM035591.1:6817802-7017802 GCA_020423425.1 Chrysopa pallens
TTCCAGTTGTTGTGGAGGTACCCTCTCAAAATTTTCGATCAAAATGCAGGTCTATTCCTCTAAATAGAAATAATTTAAATGGTAAATTGCTTCTATTCTTCTGCCTGCTCTATCAAACACTAATAAACTATGTTTTATGCTCAAAATAAGATACGGTCATAAAATTAATAAACCATTGAATTTAAAGTGTGAAAATTTGTGTAAGATTTTGTTTTATTTAAATATAGAAGAATCGGCCAAACAGAAAATTAATGTTAATTTTATGTATGAATATCAACTATTATGTTATGATCATGTTATACGCAGCCCACTTATCAAACAAGCGAGCGTGTCCAAAAATGTTTTTTAAAAGGAAAAGATCAACAGTTCCGAGAAATAATTTTTTTCACATCAAAAAGTTCAAATTGAATTATATTTGTTTCAATTTGTTTATCAAACCTATTGTTTTTTTATATACTGCAATCATTTACGGAAAAATTGAACCGATTACCTGATGCGTGCATTTGGTTTTTAGTCTAGTCAAAAAAGAATATTTCTTTAAAAGTCATGCCTTTTAAAGTGCTGGTATTAAACTATCAAAGATTACTAATGAGAACAAGGGATATTTGGAAGAAAATTACAAATCCGTTCCACCATCTCGGTCATATAAATAAATAATTCGATATGAAAAGTATGTTTGTATTGTAGTTAATGGTACAGAAATTTTCGTATAAATAAAATGTAGTAAATGCATTTTGTAATCTTATACTCATATTGTAATTCATTCGATGAAGACGAACTGGGCGTATAGCTATTTAAGCGAGTGTATTCGTACATCACGGGAAAACTTGTCCATTTTGCCCATTATTAGCAATTTACAATGTCCTTAAATCATTTTTTAGGGAAGTAAGCTTCCTTGCTCTCTCCTCAAAAATATTGAATCGTAATGTTTAATCGTAAAATTTTATTTTCTTCATTTGGTTTTTTCAATCTTAAAAACACAATAATGGATTAAAATTAAGCGAATGCTTGTCTATAACGACACTTTTGATCGTAAGGGTACTTACAATAAATTATGAAAACTAACAATACAATAAATAGAACCGATTATAGTACTTGTGTAAATATATTTTCTATATTTTCACAGAACCTACTACCCTATCGTTACGACATAATATTTTGTAAATAGAATAACATAATTCATTTATGAATATGTTATATAAGTATAATAGATGGTAGGAAATATCGGCACCGTGCATACCATATGGAAGAAGCAGCTCAATCGACTGACCAACAGGAAGTTTACATTTTGAGGAGCCTAGAAAATCAATTAATATTATCAAACAGAAAAATATTACTTAATCAACAGTTATATAATTTGTAAAAGATATATTTGTTACTGTCACATAATTGTATATAAAATTGATTGTTGAAAATGACAAATAATTACGTCAGGACTATATTAGTTATGATTGGATAAATCTTCATATTTGTTATATATTTTCTGGTGGAATATCCTGAATCGTAGCGATTATATTTTTGTATTGATCATTTTAATGAAGGCAAAGCTCTCGAAGAAGATAGAGCACCTAATTACGTAATATTATTTACAGGGGAAAAAGTAAATGGTTTATATTTAAGTCAAAAACATGCACATATAATTTTTTTTTATAGTGTTTACTTTATAATATTTTATAAGATCAATTTTTGTTATGATTAAAAAAAATGCTTTGAATTAATTATTTTGTTATTTTCAATATTGTAATGTATCCTTTTTACATTGCCAAACGCATAAAAAGTTATTGCCTAAAGTTGTCGTTTCGATCTGCACGGTGCCGATAGTATTCGGTATTCAGTATTTAGTTCTATTATAAATAACATTTCCCTAACACACTTGTAACAATTGTTCACATAAATGTTGTTAATAATACAACACCTTATTACCATTGTTTTGTCAAATATGTGGTCGATTTCAAACGGCTGTACCTACACATACATCGATAGCAGGTCGTATGAAAGTCATATGGATCAGTTACGTGAATAATTTTTGCTCTGTGTATAGTATTACTGTAGAATTAAAGGTCCGCATGTATGGTACGTACTTCCGTTTGGTGCTTTCGAGTACGATGTTTATTTATATGATATATGATTTAAATTTATACCAAAAGAAAGTTTCCGACAATTAGAAAAAAAGTGTCTAGCATCAATCAGCCACTGTTTTCCGCTATCATGTGTCGACCTCTATGTAAAAAATATATTTTCTCTAGAGGACGACATACGGGATCAGATAACTGTATCTGGCTGACGCTAGACACATTTATTCTATTTGTCGACACCTTCCTTTTGATATAAATTTAGATTTTGTAAATAAAGAAGACGCTCGTAAACGCCAACCGAAATTAACATAAATGTGAGCAAAATTGGACAATTTCAGAGGTGTCGACATTTAGATCTGTAGTAACACTTCGCAAGGACCAAAAATTGTCCATGTGTCTAATCCATAGTCCAATCCAATCAATAGAGTCAATTATTTAACATTAATTTATTTATGAAAATACAAAATAGTAAATGTCTAATTCAGCAGTCTGCAACAAGAGATTTGCTTACGTTTCTGATGCACTATCATTTAATTGTTAATGTGATATGAAGTCTATTTTGAAAATATACTATGCCATATAAAAACGGTTGAATAAGCACTTAACCTTAAACACAAGGTGTAGATTTGTATTGCTGGCCGAACGTAGTGCTATATTTTAAATAGACAATTGTTTGTATCTGTCTGTGTATGTACGTTTGTTCAGTTATAAGTTTCGACTACGATGCCCGTACGTTTGAGGCTTATTATGCCATCAGGGCCTACATTATACAACTTTTCTAAAACTATTGTACTACGTGTTTGCTATATGTTGAAGTTTATATTACTCGTATAAATATTGTAGATGTGCCTAATGTTTTATTTTTGGTAAGAATAAGGTGGTACCACAATAAAATTTTGGACTCCATGCTATCAAAATGTAAATTTCAAAACTATTTTCACATGTGGTCGAGGATTTAAAGCAATGTACTATCGAATTTTAATACTCTAGAAAATGTGTGACTTAGTCTAATTATCTAAACATCCCAAATTTGTGCATAAGAAAAATGTATTTCAAAATTTTTTCGCTTAATACGAATACGATGTCGGCGGAAACCTACGGAGGATCTGGTTTCTACAGCGGTTGTTTTAAACGTTTTCTTCTGGAGTATTATGACTATTTATCATATAATTGGTCCAAACCAGAGGTTTTTTAGGTCGTTGAACAGGAATATGAGATCGACGAAGGAGTACCTGGAGCCTAAAGTGGGTGTTCTGAATGTCTTCCGCTGGAGTAATATGACAGTTTATTATTATAGTCATATTATTGGTCAAAACTCGATACATGGGGGTTTTCGAGGTCACTGAACACGAATACGAGATCGACCTCATATTCGTGTGCAACGACCCCGAAAACCCTTAAGCAATAAAATTGGACTCATTTTCAAAACTATTTACCAAATATCACTTTTATAATAATTTACTACTTCAAAATGCACTTCTGAAATGCATTTTTCTTGTAAATAAATGCAATTTGGGATTTTTAATTAAACTGGGTCACAAAGTTTCTAGATATTCTCACGAATCTAACGTACCAAACCGCATTAAAATTCCTATTACTACCCTAATATTTGGCAGTAAGGCCTACTATTGAGATTCGTTTCTTCGACCAATGTAATAGAACTAAATAACTTCATTATTTGTTTACTGTGTTATGCTCCCTGCTTGTTTCAATTGTATGCTGTCTTTGTTTCTCCACATCCCAGGTACATGGCTATATGGTACAAGGTCATTGAATTTGTTACTCAAACATCAAAAAAACTGACAACAGAGACAGTTCTGATTGATGTTTATATTCTTTGGTGTTACCGTGAGTGACGTCTTAATCTCGAGCATCTTTAAGATAGTAAGAATGGATCTAACACTCAAGCATCAACTAAACTTGACTTAACTTGATTTTCCAATAATTGATTTTGAGAACATTACTAACATACATACATTCATCATGTTTACACTTTTTTTAAAATCCTTTCCACTACATAAATATGAAATTGCCATTTACAACATTTCAATAACTTAGGTGTAAAAATTTTATACAAATAATCAATGAGACTATAAAAAATGGTTTCTTTTAACTTGAAAAGGGTGACACCCGATAATTACAAGACGATCAAAAAAAGGCTTTTATTTGACGAAAATCCCAAAAGTTATGGTTATTTTCATTATTTCGTCAGAATCTTGATTTGTAATGGAATGACCCATGTCGAAACAACGACAGTTATAAATCTATTAGTCTATTAGTATTTTGGTTTTAATTTAACTTCTCAAATGACGCACGTCAAAGGATACTAAAATACCAATGAGCATAAGTTAATAATTAAAAAATAAAAATAAAAAACAAAAAAAGAGAATAACAGAATAGGACTGATAAAACTGACAGGTCATCTCCCCCGGATACCTCAGAAGACAGCCAGAATGAAGAAAATTTTTTCTGTTTTTGCTTTCGTCGTAGACTTTCTGATTACTTTGTATTATTATATAGTTAAATGAGTTCCTGGATGACCGAGGTTTGCTCGGTATTTTTGTTTTTTTATAAATTTTGTTTTTTGAAAATTATATTACGTCGAGGCGGAAGACGAGTCCAGCACGCTAACACTTAGCCACTCCAATGACTTTGAATATTAAACAAATATATCATTACATTATAAAAAATTATACAATTATAATAACAAAATCTTATTTTAAAAATATTATTCACTTTATTGTGTTGTTTTGTTGGGTTGGGTTGGGTTGGGTTTAAAATGTAAAAAAAAATTAGTTTTACTCGTCGGTCGAGCCGGAATTCGAACGCGGGATCTCTGTATAAGAGCCTTGCACGCTAACACTTAGCCACTCCAATGGCTATAAATATTAAACAAATATATCATTACATTATAAAAATATTATCGATAAAACAGGAATAAAATGACATTTTCTAAAAATGATTCCTAGCTAGATTGATTTATCGCCCCCGAAACCCCCTATATACTGAATTTCATGAAAATCGAGCCGATTCCGAGATTCCAATTATATATACATATATATATTTATATATATATATATATATATATACAGCAATTCTTGTATATATATAAGATAGTAAAAACAGCAAAAACAGAAAAAATTTTCTTCATTTTCTTCATTCTGGCTGTCTGAGGTATCCGGGGGAGATGACCGTGTCAGTTTTATCAGTCCTATATCTTTAAATGAGCAATTTTTGTGTATATATATATATATATATATATATATATATATATATATATATATATATATATATATATATATATATATATATATATATATATATATATATATATATATATATATATATATATATATATATATATATACACAAGAATTGCTCATTTAAAGATATTGGACTGATAAAACTGACACGGTCATCTCCCCCGGATACCTCAGACAGCCAGAATGAAGAAAATGAAGAAAATTTTTTCTGTTTTTGCTTTCGTCGTAGACTTTCTGATTACTTTGTATTATTATATAGTTAAATGATTAAAGATTGGTTTAAAGTCAATATGTCGGAAACAACACCACTATTTTGATTTATGCAGTGTCTCTTAACAATTATGGCCAACTCCCCTGGACTCAAATTTAATAATACAAAAAAATTAAAAAACAAATTTTACCAAGTATGAAGACAACTGTTGCAGCCACTGATTTTCTTCAGATGAAATACATTTTGAAAAAGGTCGACTTTGTCGAAATTCTAATTGTCTCGCCCTTAGATTATACGAAGTCAAAACATACAATTTGGTGATTGTAGCTCTTTCACTGTAGATAAACATACCAATTTCTATGAACTATTTTTGGATTCATCATAAGTCCTTAAAACGTGTATTTTAAGTAAAAATTTGATATCGTAAATTTGATCAGAAAAAACATACTTCTTTTACTACTTATTGTGTGCTTAAAAAAACTATTTTTATTTAAATATTTTTTTTTCTCTTTAATGCGACTAATTTTAAAATATTTATAATACACCTATTATGATAACAATATTGTTGTATTATTAATTTTTAGTATCCAAGTGAAATCTAAGTCAGCCGTTTGGTTCGTTGTTGGTTTATAATAATAAACTTCATGTATATAACGTCGGTTGTCGATGGCACAATGACCTCTCATTTTCCCCACCACATACTTACTCTCTTTAACAAATTTTTTTACAAATATTTTTTATTATTTTTTTTTTTATAAGAATATATGAGTTGGTTTTGTATAAACAATTATTTTATTGTATTGTTTTCAATGTGAAAAGTACCGTAATTTAGTTATTCAGTTTTTTTTTATACTGTTTATTTCATTCCAAAAGCGATGAGTTGTAGAGTGTTAATTGATATCATCATGTATTTAGTTTTTAAACCTGTGTATAGGAGTTAGCAATTACTTAATTGTTTTTTGGGGTTTTTAATTATCTTTTGCAAAGTAATTAATATTTTATGTTTAATTATTATTTTACATAATTTGTTATTATTTGTAATTAAGGTTCGGTTTTTTTGAGCGGTGTGTAAATGCCCCTTTTGTGAATGAATGCCTCGTTTGAAAACCATATGTACATATTTTTTTTAACGTGATCAGAGATGCTTAAAATGTTTACAAATACGAATATGGGATCTGAGAAACCGAAAAAGTAAGAATTTTAGGGATTGGTGTAGTAAGAATTTTCAAAGATTATCTTCGGGTATTTTTTAAGTGATGATATCGTTAAATTTCATTATAATCCGAAAAATAAGTTATGAGATGTTTTTTATTTACTGAAGAGGTCTTTGTAACGCCTGTTGTTTTAATGCAACTTATTACCGCACATTGGCTAAAATTTTAAACGCCCTTCTTTCGAAACTATGTTTATAAAATCGGAGTGACCATTATAATTGAAAATAAAAAACTTTTCCTTGATTGAATTTTTAATTTTTTTAATAAAATAATATCTATTTTGACTACTAATTGAATCTATTATAGTGGAATCTGTCTAACTTGAACTTCAGTAAGTGAAATAAATCGAAAAAATTACCATATCCTTCCGTTGAACCCCTAAATACGTGATATCTCGAATTATTTACACTTTGTAACTCGAACAAAATATTATTTCTCAAAGTGATAATAGTACATTTTTATACTCAAATTTCAAATGGAAAACTCCATTTGTCGTACTTATTAAATTGTATAAGGACATAGCAATAAAATATAAAAGGGATATTCGGTGCTTCTAATCTCTTGTTTGTACCTTGTACACGTGAAATGAACTGCTTGCATTTTTCCCTTCACATTCGTGTTATTCAGATTCCACTTTATATTTTAATTAGTGTATCTTGGAGTGAGTACATAGGATCAATTCATGTTTCGAGCCTTTGATAACATGTACAAGAGAAACTTCTTAAAATATTTTGCAACAGAACATTTTAATACGTTTTATTTATTCTAGACTAGAGTAGAAGCCTTAAAAAATGATAAAAAGTGGAAGAAATTACAGTAGGATGAAACCCATTTGAAATGCAAGATAATATGAAAAAAATGAAAGGAAAAATATATTACGGTCAATCTGAGTTCGGGAAGTAGGACGGAGTGAGTTTTTAAGGGTAAAACACGGTATATTTCGATTTCCGGAAAAACTACAAGTCCAATGGAAAAAAAATGTTAAATGGCAAAGTTGTAGGTAATAAAAAGATCTACAACTTTTGTATTTACACTTTTTTCACATAACCTCAAAATTTTTCGATTGAAAATTAGTGTGCTTTTTCAATATTTATTCAAAATAAGGATAACAAATAAATATTTTAAATCAAAAAAATTACAGTGCAATTGGAACATAAAAAGGTAAGTTTTCGTGGAAAAAAAATGTTTTTGTAAAAGATAAAAATAAAATACTAAAAACTTGGTTATTTGAATTTTCATATAAATTTTGATGTTATGTAAAAAAGTGTAAATACAAAAGCTGTAGATCTTTTTATTACCTAGAACTTTGCCACTTAACTTTTTTCCATAGGACTTGTAGTTTTGCCGAAAATTCAGATAAACCGAATTTTAGCCTTAAACCATATGCACTTTATTAACGTTGTTATTGCAATAAAAATATTCAGTTCACTTATATAACAAGGTGCTGATTGAAATAGCTAGAAAATCGGGGCTTAATCACTTTGTGATAACTGTTAAAATTAGATTAAATGATATGGATTTTTTTTAGAACGTTGAACGATAATATTTAATGTATAGTAAATTTGTGTTATTTTGATTATCAACATATTTTCGTTGATATCAAAATAATTTTAAAATAAAATAGTGAAAACTTCAATAATATAGAGTCAATTTCGTTAAGTTTTTAAAAATAAAGATTATTGCTTTAATATTTAAATTATCTACTATACATATATTATTGCTATGATAAACTCCTGTTATATACGCGATAAGAATGAATACCAAGTAGCCAATTCAACAAAGTATTACAAATATAAAGCTTTGTTTACAATATATCATAATAGAACAACAGTGGATACAAAAATCCTAGCCTATCGAGTTAACGGATGAAAGTAAATGTTAAGAAAATCGTTGACTACCAGTGCAAAAATTGTGTATAAAATCGCACAATTTTTTCTTAGGGGACATTTATCATCCAGTAACTGTACCAATCGAATTACCACATGCAACTCATTTTAACATTTCGTAAAGTAAAAAAAGTAATGTAAAAAATTAAAAGTAAAAAAAGAAATATATATATATATATAAAGTAATTTATATTTCTTTTTTGACTTAAAACTAAATTTTAATGAGTTTCAAACGGTAACTCGATTGGCACAGTTACTGGGCGAAAAATGTCCGATTAGAAACAATTTAGCGATTGTATGCACAATTTTGCTGTGGCAGCCAATTTCTTAATAGTTACAGTGACTAGTATCATTTAAAAAATATTTCATCTGGTAACTCGATCGGCCAGGTTTTTTGCAGCCAGCTGTTTGACCATAAAGTGAATGTTGTATTTATCAAAAATTGTTAATCTAGTTGGTAAAGGTAATATTTAATTACTATCAAATTATGAAAAAATACTATTGTTTTATTGCACGTTGCAAGGAGGGCTTACACGTTCAAGTTTCAACAATTGATTTGAAAATTGCCTACTAGTTCTTAGACTAACCTAAGGTAAAAAACAAATACTTGAACGACTAAACGGCTAACATAATTTCAGGTCATTTGAGCAAATCCGCTGGGTTTTTATTACTCTTTGAAGAGTTATAACATTCAATTAATGCGCTAACCACAGTTTAATACAATTTTCATTCAAATTAAGTGTAGGATACCGTGGATTGTGTGAAGTATATTTTACTTATATTTCTCGATGGACTATTTGAAACTATAACATTTATTTGCTTTCCATCTCCAAGGATTGGAATATTTAAAATAGTATGGAAGGTTTTTAGCTTTATAATGATACCTATTCAAAAGAAATTTTTTTGTATCATACGAGTTTCTTGAAATATTACGCTATATCAAGACGGTGTACACGGTAGTTAGATCCATGTAAAAAAAATTACAGTAAAGTTAGAAGTGTTTCGTAAAGTTGTTTAGTCAAGTAGTTTAGTTAAATTCCATTTTTTGTATGCAAGTAGTACCCTCACCACTCTTGTATCATAAACAAAATACAATAAACAAATGAAATCTGTTTGACATTTAATTGTTGTTCCAGTCACAGTCATATAATGTTAACAGTTTTGTTATGTTAAGTTATATTATATGACTTTGAGTGTTTAAATAGTTTTAATAAATTACTTGTTACTTGACTAAATTGTCAAATTACAAGTACGAATGATTTTTTATTAAGTGTTAAGTGTTTAGTATTAAACTACTTGTTATTTGACTAAATTATTTACTTGATCTATGTGAACAAATTTTGATAGCGATAATTATGATTTTATCCTTTTAGCGTTCAATTGCAGAGATATGAATAAAATTGTTCTAGATGTGGACTTGTCCGATTGGAATCTGTAAGAATTTTATGATTTTATCGTTACTCCCCAACACTCAACTCGATTAACACAAATAATGAAATGCAATATTATCCGTTAACCTAAATGGTATAAAATCTAAAATATTATTCAATAAAATTTTTTATTACGTTTAAACAATCATGAAACGTTAAGTATGGTAAATATGTTTATTGTATGTAAACGAACCTTTAGATTGAATATTGGGTGTTATGAGTGACCTTCAATATTCATTTTATTGAAGACCACTAGTGAATTCTGTGATATCATAAAGTGTCCGCTATTGAATAGAACAGTAAAATGACAGTCATCGAAAAAAATTATCTGAAAATTATAATGTTGAGTGTATACTACTTTGAAATCATTAATTATTGTTCGTAATCCTTTTCAATTACTTTAAATCGTGACATGATAGAATAGAAAACTAGAAAATGATAGAGAGAAAAAATTGGAGAATTAAGTTCAAATGCAAAAATATTGTTATTCTTTAACAATCAACTTCTGTGTTTTTTATACACTGTCGGACAATAAACGCAAACATATAATTTTATAAAAAAAAAATAACTGGTATCCGTCGCTTTGTTACCGTAGAAGTGCAAAAACATATCCGATTTTATAATCATTTCACAGGATAACAATAAGGGAGAAGCAAACATTGACCTCGGAAAAGAGATGTGTCGGTCCTCTGACTAGATTCGGACTTCAGCCTTAATGCTCGCTTCGCTCGTAAGGAAAGTCAGCTCCGACTCAAGTCCTTGGTTCGTTTTATCGTTATATTTCAACCAATTTAGTCAAAACCTTGACATTCTATTTATAATCTTTCTCATGAATCACTCTTTCTTTTGGTGAAAACCACATCAATAGTTTCTGTTTTTATCACGAATAGGTAGATAGACAGGCGCACTGAAAGACTTTTTATAGTTTAGTTGATAATATGTCAGACATTTAAAATGGTTTCCTTCACTTTACTTGTATTAATAAAATTTTATATTTCCAGTATTTCGTTATAGTGATGTGTCTATTTCAGTTGTAAACTATTTCTAAAATTTGTAATTCAGTCATATAATAAGAAAATTAAAGAAGAGTTGAAATTGCACAAAAATATAGTGCTTGAAATCTGCGGTATGAATAATTTATAAATAACATAAACGATTTGTTAAGTACTAAATATTCATGTTATGAAATGGCTAGACGCTGGATGATATAGCAGATTTAGTCAGATGTGCATAGTGTAATCATTTTTAAATTAAAGTTAGATTTTATTTATACATTTATTTATCTCTTCTGCTAAATTTATGATTTGTGTGCTGGAGTTAAACAAAATTAATTATAATCTTTCATTATGCGTTTGTGTTTTTGTAAAAGTTATTTAAGTGTATTGTAAAAGTTATTTTTTGAAGTATTGTATTCTAGTGTAAGAAAAAACATTCCGAAAATCAAAATGTCCGTGACATAAATTTTTCAGATATCGTCAAATATCTTTAAAATAACTGTTAACTTCACTCAGAAGTTAATAAAAGAAGAAGAGAACACAGAAAAGGGGAGGTGAAATGAAAACTTAAATTTTGCAAATTTGTCTGCATCATTTCATTTCTAATTAATTGCAAAAATTCCTGTCAATCTTGTGTTGTTTATCTTGTAGAAAATAGGATAGTTTTTTAAAGGAAAATGAGAAGTGGACAGTTATCCAATCTTCTCTCATTAATGAATAATGAGTCATCAATCGATTACAAAACCGCACCTACTTAGCATGTTTAAAATAAAAATTGGTATTTTTAGAAATTTTATTCAAATCAGGGGATGGCGTTACAAAAAATTTCAGTTTTTCTATTTCTTCCTGATTATTTCACATAGTGTATTTAAAAAAATTGATTTTTAGAGATGTTCCCAAAAGGGAGGGAGACACTAGACTGTAAATTTTTTGAATGTGCATATCAAATTTGATAATCGAGATCAATACGAGAACGAATCGTGATCGAAATGTGAGTATTATGGTGTAGATCTATCCACGGCCATAACTAGTGTTCTTGTTTCCAACCCTGCCCCTAGAACCCAAATATGCAATAATTCATTCGAAAATGTGATATGTTAATTATACTTATAAAAAATTAATTTATCGTTTACTAACAATGTAGCGCTTGTTAACAGTATACTTTCGAAACAACAAAAACTCAAAAATGGTCGGTCATTTGGCCATAAAACGCCAACACTCTTTTCAATGAAATATGAACTAAAAAGGAAGACATTTATAATAACGAACATTCCCAGTGAAATTAAATATAAATTCTATTTATGTTAATTTTTGCACGCAAATAACTTAAAAAATTAAACGTTATGAAATTTAGTTAACACAATCTTAACACTAAAAAAAGTAGTTGTGTAGGTTTTGAGAAGTATGAGGTTTTCTACAAAAAACATTTCTAAATATAAAATGTTTAAGAAGCCGCCCGTTTTTGAGATTACGCATACCAAATTTCATACAATATTTGGATAATTGTTTAATTATTTTTTTCGGTCGAAAATTAAAAGGAATGTATCTATACTTTATTGGGGATTGTTTTTATAATAGATGTTTTTCCTATGTTTAAAAAAATAGCAGGTATAGTGTTCCATAATAATTTTGCACACTTTCAGAAACAATTTAATTTTTATTTTAGAACTTAAATATTATGTATATTATGAAATAAAACAAAGTGCAAGGTCATGGCAAAACAATAATGAATGCTTAATTATTATTTAAAAAATATACATACATTCGTAATACAGATAATTCTAGTGGTTATTGAGTATGCGAAACCATGAAACGTGTATTCTATAAATTTCCGTTACGAAATGGAAATCAGAAGCCTAATAAAAAAATGCTACCGTTAAATATATTTTTCATGTGTAACTTCTTTAGTATCATTGTGATTTCAAACTCGATTTTACGGAAAAGTGACAGTAAAAAGATACAACCACATACTTCAATCGGATATAACGTGCGAGATAATGTTATAGAAGTATCTATGAAGATGTAATGTGCGAGAGGTGCGAGAGGGTACGAGAATAAATGTTGGAAAATGACCTTTTTATTCTTCGTTACGTAATTACCGGGTGGCAGTCCTATAAATGAAAAAAAACATTTTTAATAACCATAAATATTTTTGATTAAAAATTTTATATGCAAATCATTGTAACGGAATTTGGAAGCTTTCTTAAAAAGCTTTCTTTCGAAATTATTTTAAAAGTTTTGGGTTTATTCGCTATAAAATGGGAGATTTTTGAAAAATTTATGATTTTTCATGATTTTGACGTTTTATTGCTCAGCTATAACTCAGGACTCGATTGATGAATCGAGTTTAGAATATACTCATTACATTTCTCATAATGTCTTCTTATCTTGTCTGAAAGTAGAAAATTTCGAAAAACACCCTTTTTGAGGTAAAAAAAATGAAGTATAAAGGATGAAAACACTAAATTAAAATAGCAGGAAATAGTATGGTCAGTTTGCTTATCTTCCCTACTTTCATAATTTGGTGTTGTTTAGAATCGTTAAGATTTTATATCCTTTAAAAAACTCTTGAAAAATTAAAATTTCAATATGCAATTAAATGCAAATAATGTGGCTAAAGAAGTATGCATATCTAATATTAAATTAAAGTTAGCTCATTTTATAAGCTTTCTTAATCCGTTACAAATTTCCTGTAATTTTCACTCCCTGAAATTTTATAGCATGTTAAAAATCCTAGAAAATTTATTATTTTATTCAGCAATATATATGTGGAAAAGGTAAAAAATAAAGATGAGAAAGTAAAATATCTAGCATAAAACTACAAGAAAAATTATTGCTGACACATGTCAATTATACCCAATTTCATTTAACTGAGTTGGTTTTAGTCGATACTCGTTCATTAAGGTTTGGTTTTTTGGAAGGAATACTAATATCTGGTTACGATGTGTACAAATTGAATTTAATAAATTTATTTATTATTCATCATTCCCTATACAATTTTTGATAAATACAACATATGTTTTTATTTATTTATTTATTTATTAATTATTTTTTTTTATTTTTTTCATTAAGTCAATATTTCAGAATCTGTTTGCCTAATGAAGAAATAAACTGGATATTCGTGATTTCTGAATCTTAACTATTCCAAAAATACATCCTAAAAGACTGGAAGCCACTGGAAAGGTAAATAAAGTAAATAAAAGATAAACAGCAGAATAATTTTGTAATTTTAAAAAAAGGAAAATTATGCATTTAAAAAAATATTTTTGAAGGTGTATCCTTTTATGTTGGCATTAAGTTAATTGGAAAATTGAAAAAAAATTACAATCTATAAAACCTGAAAAAAAGAAAATCCTTAGCAAATATTTAAGTCAAAAAACATTTCAATTAAGTTGGAGCAGATGGCATGGCAATTTTCCGGGTGGCCTCTATTCTGCATTTATTGATCTCTGTTATTCACTAGGTATTTTGGTTAGTAATTTTTACTTTCGTCTGTTTTCAACAAACTATCATATCTCTTAATTAAGTGTTACTTACTCAAAACCGACTACCTCCTGTAATAAATAAATAACAGCTAATTATAACATGTAATTATATCACTATTTTTGAAATATTGTAACAATTTTAATTGTTTTTTAAGTATACTTTTCAATATATTCATTTATAAACTGAATATCATTATTAAATAAAATTCATTGTTAAATGTTACTAACAAAGTATATTTTGATTAATTTTGAAAAATAAAATGTAACATTTTTACTTTGTGACTAAAACGAATGAAAATTGAATTAGTTTCAAACATGACATATTAAAAGAATTGAATTAATTTAATTTAGGTTTATAATCGTGACTATAAATAATATTGATTGTAAACTTCGTGCTGAGTAACAATCTAAAACAATTCATAAAAATTAAATTAATGAATATAGTAAATATATACGCCTGGTTTGATTTCAAGCAAGGAAAAATAACAACTAACAGAGTTAGGTTTTGATACTCAACATATGGTTCCAAGTTCCAATATTTTAATTATAAGCATTCATAAAATACTCTAAATTTGCAATCTATACAGTTATCAATACTGTTAGAGTATCGATATACATTTGTAATAATTTATATGTGTATGATTGATGACTGATGAGTTGGTTACTTGTCCCCCACCAATTAGCAGTACTCATCACAGTATAGAATGATACTAGGTCAGTTGAGTTAAATACTTCGTGATGTAAGTATAAGATATGAATAAATCTTTTGTTTACCAAACAAGTCGTTTTATCATTGAGAGAATACCCGTTGAAATCTGACAAATACATATATAATAATATGTATTGTAATATGTTTTTTTGAGCGAAATTAAAGCTAAAATTTTGGCAAATCTCAAGCAATGTTTCTCATGTGCTAATTTATGTTAACTTTTTAAGTCCAGAATACGCCACCATAAAACAGCTTATTTTTTTCGTTTTTGAGTTATTGTGATGACGAATAAACGAAAATGGACTAATTGGGTGATTCTTTAAACACAAAATTTGTTGACAAAAAGGATGTGTAAGAAGTTTTAGTTTTCTAGGTACTAATAGCTTTTCGGAATTACAATGAAATTATTGGTCGGAATAAATTAGCCAAAGTTTCTGAGACAAAAATTAATTATTTGTGTTTGTATATAATTATTCACCACACATTTTTTTTATAAATCAATTTAACGAGAGAAATTAAGAGAAAACTTAAAAATGTGTCTGTTATGTTAAAAAAATGTCGTCCAAACAGAAAGCTCTAGTCCAAATTTCGTCAAAATCCGTTTTTAACTATTATATGGATATTTAGAACAAATCGAACTTACACAAAAATGCATTTTTCCCCCAATTTTCCTCTACATAGATTTGATCCAAAGTTTAAATACATAATATTGTTTCTAAGATAATATTTCTACCATAAGCTCGTTTACGTAAACTTTAATAAAACTGGGATAATAATCTATATATCTAAAATAGACGAGACAGACGATCACAAATTTTAATTTTTTCATCAAATATTAAGTTTATATTAATTCTCTCTAGTTCTACTTACTCAATTTTTATAATAAATGTCTTTATTTTTGAATACATTTCAATTTAATACATGTCTTTATAAATATATTTATTTCTAAAATTAGTTTTTAAAAATATACTTAACATGGAAAAACCGCAGATAAACATATTTATATGGTTAGTAATAATAAATAAAAAATTGATAACATTTTGACCTAACAAGTAAAAATCCTTTTTAGTTGATTTTGTGTAGTGTATTTATTTTTATTTTTTATACATGTAGAAATAATAGGTTAGAATGCATTTGTTTTAGTCTAATTTTTGTAACGCCATCAAATATTGAGATACTAAGAAAAATTTTGGTATAGATGTTCATAGAATCACCTTATTATTCCGCTTCTCATGAAGATAATTCATAAACGAAAAAAGACAAGAGCTAAAAAATTGGTTACGTATTCTAGACCTAAAAAACTAGTTTAACTTCATAACTAAGCCAAAACCAGTTCATTGGGCACAATAGATCCATGACCGAACTTTTAAACAATAAAAGATAGTAGAAAAAGTCGAATACAAATAAAATAACCGTTTAGCTAAAAACTTAGCTATTTTATAATAATAGTTCAAGCATTGATAATCAACCATAAGTATCTAAACAACTAACTTCTTTTTACTGTTTTTTGTTTTTTATACTAGTCAAGCTAACAGCGCAAAATATTCAAAATTGAATATAAATAAGTTCAAAATAAGGTGCGGCAAAATTAAATTATAATAGTTGCACAGATTTTTAATTAAGAATATTGATGCACTGAGTCATTATGATGCACTGAAATCAAGCTGACAGGGCAATGAATAAAAATTAACTTATATTATATATAAACTTATGATGTAAGTACCAGAATTAGGTACTTTTATGGTATGCATTCAATAAATCAATTTAATCAAAATTACTGCACTGGTTTACTCACATGAATTACTGCTAAAAAAGTGTCAAGCTGGAAAGTGACATCTTGAAATAATAGAAAAAAGTATTCATAATTGAATTTAAATATGCTCAAAATTAGATGCTTATTCAGTGCAAAATTAAATAAGATACTCAAATATATAATTAAAAAAACTTGAGTCATGTACTGCTGCAGATGCACTGCTGCCGTGATATCTCCCTTTACAATATTAGAAAAACGGTTAAGGAAAAACAAATTTTCCGTAATCATTATATGTGGGTTAAACAAGTTTTTTACACGTCCACATATATGATCAAAATGCGAGAATAAGAATAGAATGTATTCAAAAAAATCAATTGTTTTTACGAAGATATTTTTCACGACCTTATGCGGCTCAAAAACTATTAACTAAATAGTAAATTATGTGATTGTGATAAACCTGTATAACAAATTCCTTAAAAATGAGAACTCGCCATTGAAAGTTAGAGTGGAACAAAAATACTTAGGTACACAGATATATATATAAAGTAATGTATACATCCAAATAAACGTAATGCATAATTGTCTAGCTATACCATATTATTATTCTTCGGTCGGTCAACTAGTGTTTTAAATATTTTGTTTAATGACAATATGCTTAGAAAAATTTTCTCTACTCAATGACAATTTTTATAACTAACCAAATGATTGACAGTTTAATATATATACCAATATGAATAATTATACAGATATATTATTACATTATTCATTGTAATAATGTATCTGTAATAATTATTCACATTGTTCTATACATTCATTAAACTTTCATTTATTGGGTTATTTATAAAAATGATCATTGAGTAGAGAAAATTTATCTAAGCCTATATTTTTGAACTAAATATTTAAAACACTCGTAGTTTAATACACTTACTCGTAGGATATGTTGAATGAAATAATATCAGTTTTAAAAAAAATAAAATAAAATGGATAATCATAATCATAGCATCGTCATTTCCTATAAATAATAATTGTCCCTGACATTTTAACTTGCTAACCTAATTTGTTTTGTTGTTAGACAAGTTCTTTTTTTCAAAATTGTTTTTAAATTCATTTGAAAGTTGAGGTGGTGTCCACTTCATGCATTCATAATTTCATATGACAAGTTCTGACCTCTTGATTTTTATTTTATTTTTTAACTATTAGCTATATAAATTGTTAAGTGGTTTAGGTAAGGCTATGCTTTAACTCATGTCCATCACCTTCCATCGCTTTATGTATTTTTTATAAATGCCCAGAGAAACGCTGCCTGGAAATGTCTTAAAATTCTGAAGGCAGTATATATATATATAATTGTTATAGATTGAAGCTTTTTGTGTTAATTAAATTAATATTTTTTATTTTCAAAGCAAAGCTTGTAAGGTATCTGAAGCTATGATAGTCTATCTTTTGATAGCTGAAAACAGAAAGCTTACAGAAACTTTTTAAAGCGAGTGCCAGATCTAAATGGCAGAAAACTTAAACAGAAAAAATAATTGTTTCTCAAAAATAGCTTTTGTTTGCAACATTTTTCAACTGTTTAGATTTGTTATAATTTCAGCTCAAATACGGCTAATTAACACATTTCATTATAGTTCATATTATTCTAGGAACTCAGTGAGCGTTGCACGTCACTTAATGCAATTCCACCTTTTGGCCAGGAAGAAAATATAGGCCACAAGTATTGAACGTGAAAGTTTATATGTTTCAATACTTATATTACCCCTTAATTTTCTAGTAAGGCTAATTTGTACAGTAAATTTCCTAAAGTGATAAACTCGTCTTATACCTAATTTAATTAAAATCAGACAATGCATTCGAAAGTCACTGCAGAACAAACATAGATACTGACAAACGCAATGGAAAATCATAATAAAATAGCCTTCTAATTAATTTTAGTGTATTTCATCAATGTTAATGATTATAATACTTAATGTTAACTTTAATACTTTATTAAAAGCGATTAACAACATTATGTCAAACCATTTGAATGGTTAATTTACTTAATAGAATAATTTATTATGCTCCGTCTCTACATGAAAAAAATTGAGTAATTTAATATTATTATTATTATTTTTTTTTTATAAATATGATTTGATTTGTAGTTTTGTTGTTTTATGAATAAAATATGATTTAACTTTAAAATAAAAATGCAAATTTATTTTTATTAACTTGCTTACTTGCAAATAACGTATTTGTAAACAATTTTTTAATTTCTAAACACAAATTTATATTCTACTTAAAATTTAATACAAATAATTCATGGTCTTTTCTCATGGTCACTAAACACAATAAAATGCATGTATTGTAACATTTTTATTTTATCATTCTTTGGTTATGATAATTATATTTCGGAAGTAGATTATACGTTATCGTATATATTTTTAATAATCCATAAAATTTAGAGATAACCCTCGGAAGGCGCATATATTGAGGTTTATAATTTTTTAAATTGATTCATTCTATTTTTCCTTTTTTAAATTGAAATGAGATTATTTTATAGAAAGGGATGGTCAAAAATTCTTATTTGAAAAAAAGCTTATAAACGATAAACTTTTCACAATCTGCATATAAAAGAATCTTTCGATCCTTAAAAGATCCAATAAAAATGTATAATTATCGCTTACGTTTACATTTTTTTGGCGACAAAACACCAGTATGTGTATAAAATTTATTGAATAAATGTATTACACAAAAGTTGTTTATAGTTAAAACGGATATTAATTTTCAAGTATTATTTTCCCGATTTTCATTTTTGGATTTTCTTGATTAATTTTTGTAGGGAAGGGGGATTTCGGTGGGGAGAGCCTGTGGGCGGAAGAAATTTGGATTGTATGTTGTGATTTGTATTCGACGGTAGAGCGTTGAACTCCACATTTGCTCGGGGCGACAGAAAGTGTAGATTCCTACCTGACAAGTACATGCAAGTAATAGATTTATATGTACAAAATGTAAAAAAATGCTTAATTTTTTCATGTAACACCCAAATTGCGACTCATTTATTAAAGACATACCGGATATATACCGAATATAAATGAGTATATCACGTGAAAGTTTTCTGTCCATTATTTTTGTACATTAGTCAATTTTTAAGCAACTCTTATGATATTTTTTTGTTGAAACAAACAATGTATGTAGTTTTAATTGGTTTTCTCGAATTGATATCGGAAATAAGTGATATCGGAAACAGGTATGGTATAATAGATGAGTTTGGGATCCCAAAGACCTTTTCATGTACAGTTTAGACTTATGACAAATTTCAAAAGTCAAGAAATAAAAATATATTGAAGAAAGTAAATTAATAAAGTAAAAGTGAATTAGAGGCGAGGATTTTTCACCTTAAGTTGCTTTATAATGATCATGTACGTTGAAATGTTTTGAATGGGATCGATTGTATTCTTAAGAACAAATTGTATAGATTGTGTGTAATGTGTTATGGCGGTAGTATGGTTATATGCGCCTATTTATTGAAATTCATTTATTGTGTATGTAAGTAGTTTTTACTTTTGCTGGAATTGAGTGTTCTGCTTTGAAAATAGGTCTGTATGATCTTAAAAACATTTTAACTAAATAAAAATAGCATCATCCCTTTATATAAATGTATAACTGCCTGACTTACATATCATCGCAGAACTATAACGTAAGTGAACCTTAAGATGGAATTTTTAGATTTCGATTATTGTGTTAAGTCCAAACTAGTGAATCAGAAAGCTTAATATTTTGATTGGGTTATAACGTAAATAAAAACAAGAAAATAATTTTTGGAAATTTAACTCCCATAACTTTTTATTTTGGAATTTTAATTACACATAGAAAAAAACTGCCTGAACGGTGTGAGATACGTTACAGTTTACTTAGTACTACCCGTGTGAAACTGAGGCGGATATTGCTAGTACGATAATTTAGAGCACATTTGCAGATACCTGAGTATGCCAAAACAGGAGAACCTCATTCTAGTATTTATTACAAATATATTAAATACTTAGTGTCCAGATATTGCCACATAAATTCTGGCTCAATTTGTTTTATACTTTTTTTGAGATTCGGATGCTCCCTTTTGAGTTATTAATTTAAGATCGAAAAAAGTCACGAACCCTATGAAATATGGTTAACACGATTGAAACTGTATTTTTATTTATTTTTTAAAATTAACTAACTACTGGTTTTAAAAATAATTATTTCTGATAAACCTCACGGAATATAATGAATATCTGCGGATTATCCGAAATAATGATACTTTTAGAGAAAATTCGCTGTCCTATATTTCCGCCGACTTCCAGTCAATAATAACGACAATGTTCGTAATATTTTTGTCAATGTCCACTTTAAACTACACAAAGTGAAAACATATTCCGTATACGGTTTGATAACATTAAAATAATAACAGAATATTGCAAATGGTCTGTCTGCTATGGTACTTTACCCGTCTATTTAATGTTTGTATTCAAATACACTTTCATGTTTTGTAATACTGAATAGTTATACAGTTCGTGAATCGTGATAGATACAACGTCCTTAACACCAAACCATTATTTCTTAACAGTGATATCATTAATTAAAATGTCCCATTATATTATACTTCTTTATAGATACAAGTACTTAAATACTTGCTTGCACATGAGGTGTGTCCTGTTTGTGCAATATTTAAAATATTTTAAGTTGTCAATACTGGAATTTACTTTATTTCATTATGGTATTTCACATCACTATTATTTTTATTTTTTTTTTAGTCCAATTTGAATATTTAGGGAGTTATATACAGTTTAAGATTTGCATGTTTTTTCAACTTATGTATATATTTTACTATATGACTATAAATATTCTCAAGGACACTGACAAAAATTCGTTAGACGTTCCATTCGTTAGATGGAATTTTCTTTGACGAAGTTAATTGTATTCTGGAAAAGTTATATGTAGGTAAACGAAAAAACAGAAGGAAAAAATCACGAAAAAATTGATGCCAGGTTACTCGTCACAGAAAATTAAAACTGCAATCAACACTACAGTGAAGTCGTTCCGGACATATACATAGGCATATTCATAATTCAGTCAGTTGTTCTGTGTCTATCGTCGTGTCTTTAGATATATTATTTTAACAAAACTATTATTTTTTTCGTAATAAATCAAAAGTTATTAAATATTTAAAAAATTTTAAAATTTTAATTCAATACCGAGCACACTAAAGTTTTACGTCACTCGCTAATATAAATATATCGAAAGTATAAAATCATAGATAACATCCAAGTAATATTATGTCATTAATCTTGCATATAAGCAGGTTTATTTTGATCACGTGATATGTGGATGCCATAACTATGATTTTATACTTTCGAAAAACAGGTAATATTATTTAAAAGAAAATAATGGAAACACTGAAATTATTGTAACTTATAACGTCATAGCCCGTTTTCGGTTTTTTAAATTTTTTCACTTTTAAAGTGTTCATAATTAATTTTTAAGAGTTTTTCTCACATTTTATCAATGTTACTTATTATAAAGTTTTAAAACTTTAATATTATTTATTTATTTTTTTTAAGCTGAATTTTATATAAATATGAAAATTTTGATTTTTGAAAAATAATTATAACAAAAGTTTTTTAACTCACAAACTGACCAATTTACTTTATATCCAGTTACAATTTTTGTATCATTAACATATAATACTTCAACCATGTGATGGATGCTTTGGACCTGGTCATTCAACCAAGTTTGACCACTCCCTTCCATCCCTAAACTTCAGAGTGGCACCCCATTAATCTTAATCCTAAGTATGAAGTTTTTAGATTAAAGCATTACCAAACATTTCTTTGAAGAAAACTTGGAAGTTGAATTTGAATATTTTATGAATCTAAAAATGGACACTAAAAACATAAAATGTTGTTGCAGGTCCGTATTTTGCAGTTTTGTTTTCACGGCCACAGCGCACGATAATATTTACAATAATTATAAATACTTCAGTTATACAAGGCTATTTCTATTTAAAATATTTGTGTCAATGAGAAGTAGATAAGCGACAGATATTTATATTTATATTTTTTATTCAAGCGCCATGCAATATTTTTTTGCATGTTATGTAGTTTTGCATGTATTCATTCAAAAGTCAGAAAATTATGGAAGGTTTCTCATTCGGCGGGGTATAAATTTCTGTGAATTAGAGATATATATAATATATATATATATATACACCCTATTTTCAACAACTGATTAGTTTTTAATCATCCATATTTATTTCTAGAGCTTGTTATTTTATACATAATTTGGTTTCCTTTAAGAATCTATATGATGAATAATTCAAATATCACTTTTCATTTTCAACTTATAAACAAAAATTTCAGGTGGTCTTTTTTTTCAGTTTTTTGTTTATAACAATTGCAGTTTTCTTTTCAGAAAAAAAAATGTATTTCTCAGAATGTTATTCCGCGCCGAAACAGTTTTGTTTTTCATAATTTTCTGCGATTTTTTGCAACTTATACTTCTCTTCTCGACTAGACTATACTATACTATAACAATTCGACTGGTTATAATAATATTTTTAATTTATATTTTACTTACATTTATTATTCATCTATTATCTGCTTGTTTTTCATGCTTAACAACCTATTGGTTAATTGGATACTTTCTAAATGTTTCAAGTTTTCATCATCATTATACATAAGAGACACAGTTAAAAGACTTTTGAATTTAGTATAATGTGCGTGTTCAATTGTAATGAAAGTCTATGAGATTTTAAAATCATTACCTGTATAAGGCACATCGCTCACGGAGTGATTTGTGTGAAATTGCCGATATCATGGATGTGATTTGCTTATAGAAAACAATGAACTACGTTCATAACATCACATGCGATTTATTTTATTCTTGTTTATAATAGCATATAAATCAATGTTTGTGACAAAGACAGTTATATTATTTACATTATTATTTTTTTGATATATAAATTAAAACATGCCAATACTTCATGTTCAAATGTAAAAAAAAAAAAAAAAAATATAAATGATACAAATAATATTAGTTTTATTATATTCAAAATTTTAACATGCTTAATAGGTGCTGTCACTTAATCAGTTCTAGATAAGTACAATTTATATATTCACGAGATCACAGATCATAAAATATAAAATAATACGTAAATAGGGTTAAATGAAGAGAAACTTGAAGTAGAGACTGTATATTTCAAGACTAAAAATTTTGAACAAGTCTGAAAAAGTCCCACAATATTTTAAAATACTTGCAATGCCTATCGCAGACAGGATAATTAAATCGTAAATGTTTCCATTAGAAAATCATATTCATGAAACTTCTACTTGTGTGTTGGGCATAGGTAAATAGTTCGTTTGTAACGTTGTCAAATAAATAAAGGCTTTTACCAACAGTATTACTCAATTCAACAAATGTTCAACCCGACAAATTTGTATACATATTTACTATGTATGGATAACGTTAAAGAAAAAAACGTCTATCTCTAGATATAACTCATTTAATTGTCTTGGCAACGTTGCAATAGATTGATTCAACATTTGCAGCGATTCTCTCATCATGGCAATAACAATGTTCTGCAAGAGGCAAAAATTTATTTTCATATAAAACTTTTCCATACATACGAACAGAGAAATGTGGTAAATAGAAATTTCATTAACTTTAAATTAATCAACAGAGATGAACTTATAAACTTATTTTATTAAGTTATGCCAATATATTCTATACTATTATCCAAAAATATATATTATTCAATTTATTCTTGCAAAATTGCCTATTTCCAAAATAAATAGTATTATGAGATTATTACAGTGTCTATAAATGAATTTCAACACGTTAAACATTCTTTACTAAAATCACAGGATCAATATTTGATCTATTTTTAATCAGTAGCATTTATAAAATAATCTAAATATGCAGTATATACAATTATAAATACACATATAATAATAATATGAATTGTAATTATATATCTGTTAATATGTTTAGCAAATTAATTTTTCATAGAAGATTTAAAAGCACCTTTTCTTTTAAATCTTCTATTATGGTTGACTAAGTTGTGTAATTGGGCTCTTATGTACCGATTTTGCTCATTCATGAACTTATACTCGCTTTTAAGATGTACGCCACGAATTTTAGTTCGTTTTTAAATTATGTTTTTGACGAGCGAACAAATGGCAATGTGCTAATTAATATATTCTGACATATTCTATGTCGAGTTTAAAAATGATTCAAAATAATGGACAAATTACATCAAGTTTAAGATAAAAAATGTAATAAATTGTATATGTATATATATAATATTATTTCAAATAGTTGAAATTGTATAATTACTAATTATTACTATTACTATTCTACATTATTAACTACTTGATGCACTTCATCCTTTAATACACTTTACATTTTTATTTTATTTACAAGAAAATAAATAATGTATAACTCCTTCTTCAAAAAAGTTTAGCTGGTTGTTTAGTGATTGCATACACATAAGTTGCTCCGTGTGCGAATAAAAGTCTGTGATATCGCGGAATTCGGCGATATCGGCAATATCATCGATTTTATTCAAATCGCTCCGTATGCGATATGCCTAAATATTTCTATTTCTACTTGAAATTGAATGTTGGGTCTGTATGTTGTGAAGACTGTGATTGTTGCCATTCTATAGAAAAATACGAATAATGAATTTGTTATACTTATCGAGTTAATTAGAAGCAACAAAACTTAAAATGCTTTCTTCTATTAAAATTCTTTATATTATACCCGACATGTATAAAATATAGCAGAATATATTAGTTTTAGTGTAAAGATTGTAACGCTAGAAAATATTGAAGCTACAAACAAAATTTTGGTGTAAGTGTTCATGGAATCAACTAATTAGTACATTTCCGTCTGTTCTTCATCAAAATAAAACGAAAAGAGATTGCAATGTAAAATATCGCTGACGTATTCTAGACATAAGAAGTTAGGTTCACCAGAGAGAAAAATTGGTCCTTTGTGTTTAATGGACCCATGACCCAACTTTAGCCATCAACTTAACCATCAAAGACAGAAAAGCTTTAAAACAAAAAAAATGTTTGGTTGCTTGAAACTTTTTTTCGTAAACTGTGTTCACTCGTCACAATTTAAGCTCAAATTTAGCTAATCAACACATGTTATTCCAATACGTCGTATATTCTATATATCTTTATAACTGCCTGGACTATATATTTAGAGTACTTAATGAATGCTGCTCATCACTAAAAGTAGTTTATATATTGATACTCCTTCCTGTGTAGAGTATCTAAATAATAATACTCTCATTTGTTGTTTTCATTTGTTTATAGGAAATTTGATATTTTTTTTTTTTCAATTGCGTATGGTATTTATGTTTAGTAGTTGAGAAGATATAGGAGTTCGAACAGCGACTATTTGCCTTGACTATTTTTTCTTTGATTTTAAATTTTTATTTCCGCAAGTATTTAGAGATAAAGAAACAAAATAGCTTATTTTTTCACTGAAAAATAAAACTATTTACTATTTTTCTCAAAATTAAGCTGATTCGGTAGAGCTTTTTAATTACCTAATTCTTGTGTATGTATAATATACTTTTATGAACAAAATTTCAAATTCCTTTTTAACCGACTTGCAAAAAACGAGATTATTAATTCGTCCTTATGTACTAATATTATTGCAATTGTACAATATTATTATATATTAGTCTAAATGGCCTTCTAAACAAATATGTCAATTTAGATATATAAATGGACCTAAAAAGTAATTAATAATTTTAAATTAAATATACTCTTTTAAAAATAATTTCTTTGTTACCTATTACGCTAATCTTTAAAGTCACCGTTAATCACATTGTTGCAAAAAATTGATTCGTTGGCACTTCAATTTTGAAAATAAGTTTTAAAAATTCTTTATCAATTTATGAACTAATAAAAAAAATACATTTCATGAAAATGAAAAATTATAACCGTTTCAAATTCCATTTAATTTATTACTTATCTTTTTGGTATATATGCTTAATTGATTGACCTGCTATATTAAATACTTACTAATATTATTAAATTATTTCTTATTTGTTTCAGGTACGTTATATGGAGAATTATATGGAAATATGACAGAACAGGTTCTAGAATTTTATTTCTGTAGATAAAGACATTATTAACAACTCAAGGCTTTACGGATTTTGATAAAAATACAGGATTTTTCAAATATTTTGAATTTTTAAAATACATGTAATTATCTGTAAATAATTAATATTTCAATTTTAATCGGATTGAAGAAGGAACACTAAAAGGCTATGTAATATATGGAATTTTAAAAAGACAAGTCTATACTTGAAATCAGTAAATTCACATTAAAAAGAATAATTCCTCTTTAAAACAATAATTCCTCGTTATAAAAACATAAATTTTTTAAAATCAGGAATTTTATGTGAATTTGGGAACATATAATTTTTTTCAGCTGGCTTACAATAAACCGCCTAAAAAAAGTTTTGATTATGGAGTACTAATCGTTCGAATTTTCGTCGTTATTTCATACGTAATAAGTTTATGTTTATTGGATGAGTAAGATGGAATTTTGTAATATCTCCATTACTTTTGTTAGTATATCGTTTGAGGTTTTTTCTAAAAGTACTGTAGTAAACGATTATGAAAGATTGCATGGTATGTGTCAAAAAAGAAGAGTAAGTTGACCATGTTACCTATATACCCTTCAATATTCGCTACATTAAAATATGCATACTTTTGCCGGATGAATTATTTGATGGAATTGGTAGTAGTAGATAGGTTCCTTAAAATTGATTGGACTCAAGATTGATATACAATATAAGTTGATCAGACAGTACATGTACAATTGATATATTAGGGGCTCAATTAAAATTGGTTCAATAACAACACGTAATATAATAAATATAAGATAATGTTATTTAGTGAGAATAGCACTGCACACTACACTGCACAATGTACTGAAAAACAAGTATTATACGTTAAACGTATATACATGCATGATACAATAAACATTAAACGTATGGATTAGTTTATCTGGATGATTCGATCGTGAATGGCATCCGTGATCGGTTTGAATTTTTATTTAACCGGAGGCTGATGAACTGATACATTGTACAAATATTTACAGTGTGTTTTGAAAATATTTAACGACCTATATAGAAATAATGTTTTAGATGTAAGTACCTACACTGTTCAATTTAAAATAATTTTCAGTCGAGAATAGGCTTTTACATATTAGAAAGATTTTTAGAAATTCTCCCCAGAAGATTCAAATTATTACAGTCCAAATCACTGAAAGTCAAAAACTTTAAAAATTTTAAAGAAAGGATTTTGTTATAAAGTAGGTGAAGACTTTCATAAGTTTTTTCTATTCATCCCTCAAAAGAGTTAAGAGGACGTTCGAATTTGGAAATTTTCGATCAAAGTACGGGCCGTTATACATGTTTTTGCTATAATAAACACTGAGATCGAAGACATTCCGGAAACTAACACATCTTTACCCTGTTTATATCCTGTGCCAGTATTCGAAGGAGTAGCAACCAAAGCGAAATTAACATTTAATCATAATATATTATTAAATTTGGTGTTTACTTCTACGGCAGCCAAGTAGTGAATTCCTGCTAGTATAATATATTTTTCATTTAATAAAAGGGGGAAGGTAGTCTAGTAAATCAAATCAAATGATAGCGATTAACGAATACCAGATTATATATCATTTAATGTTTTTTATTTTTTCGAAAATATCTAAAATTAGTGACAAAAAATGCAAAAACTTGATTTCTGTAATCAGGACCTGTCTGTTATTTATTTCATTTATTAGTATTTTCTTGAATTACATAATTATTTACTTTTTTCAACTCAAATCTATTATAAAAGTTTATAATAACAATAATGCAAAGCAATTTTTTTTGGTAGTGTTTTTGATACTCTTTAGAAGAGTCAATAAAGATACTAAAAGAATTATTCACTTTCCCAAAAGAAGTTTCAATAGTTTTGGGAAAAGTTGGTTTAAATATACTTAAAGGCTTAAGTTAATAGGAATAATAAAATTGATATTCATTTCATTTGTTTAATGTTTTGAATTTTCATCAAATATTTTGTGTGGATGGGCTTTATTTAATAATTAAAATATAAAGACGGAATTATCCTTATAACATTTGTAGTTTTACTCAAAATTATTCTTATTAGGATTGTGGCCTATTTTTTTTATGCAACTTGATGTCGCCATTTCTCTGTATTTTTAGTGTACATTGAAACAACTTATCCACTACTGTTTTCTAGGAAAATACAGAGAAATTGGAGATATATAATATTAAGATATGTTACATTTTACGGGGAAAACAGCGAAGGATTAATGTGTCCTAATATGTTGCCTATTTTATAAAACTTTTTTTTCAATTGAAACGTCTACTTCACGAACTGGAGTCTAAAGTTATTATTTTAAAAACTTTAAGCAAAATATAAATGTTTTAAACTTGTGATAAGACGCAGGTATTGATTATTGATAGTGCCTACTTCTAAGGCTTCTGTGTAGAGATTTTATGTAAAACGTCATTTTTTAATAAAGACATATTGTTTAGCTCACATTTTGATGTGCAATGTAGAAAATTCAGTATTACGCAATTACACAATTACCATTTGAAACAATTTTTCATATGAAAGTTTGTTTTTGAAAAATGTTTGCTATAAAATCTTTTATTTTTTCGCACGCTGTATCCAAAATGTACTTCTATATGAAATACCACAATTCTATTATTTCAAGTGAGTGCATCATTTGTTCCTGAAACCTTTTTTATCTTCAAATCTCTTTAAAAATAAAACAGAGTATATATTTACAGATGTTTTTTTCCTCTTCTTTTTCCAGTATGTATAAGACATCAGATTTTGTGTTTAAAAAGGCTTTAAGGTGTATTCATCTAAAATATTTGAATATTCAAATTACATTAAATAAGTTTCTTTAGTTTTTATTTTTATTTTATTTAAAGAATGTATTTAGTTAAATAAACTGGAATAAGTATTTACCTTAAAAAATGATATTTTAAGTATTTCGATTTCTTCGTAAATGACAATCAAAAGTTTTCTGTAATTATATGCAAGAAGCTGTTCATATAGCTTAATCATATATATTGTAGCTAGAGTTTTTAATTTCAAAAAAAAATAATAATCAGTAAATAAAAATTGCCATTTTACGCGATTTCACAGCCCTGAAAGTACAAAAACGCAACTTTAAAAAAACGCTAATGCCTCCAAAGTGTATTATAAAGAAAAAACCCATCGATTCCAGGATCCTTATATTTTAATTTGCTAATTGAATATACGGGCTTAAAATTACTGCATTATTTGAATTGAATAAACAAAAACCATTGATTTTTGTTTGATAATTGATGCGATTTGTATTTTTGTGAATTTGTAAATTAATTCTGAAGTATTTATTTTTAAAGTTAAAATATAAATTTTATAAGACGGGGAATATTTTGTAAATTATTTTTGTAAGTTATATTTTGTATCAATAGACGCACTATTGTCTTTTTTTCCTGTTTTTGTATAATAATATTTTGTATAACAAGTTCTAAAAGTTAATGTACGATTTGAGAATTTTGATTATTATGCGTGTTGCAATGAATATGAAAATCTTAACAAAAAGTTGATATCTAGTGGCTTTAATCTGGCAGCTTATAGATAAAGAACATATGTTAAAACGAAAAAAATGTATTAAAGATAGCGCAATATAGCATCTTTTAAAATGGTACCACCCTTAGAATTACACCACTGGTTTACAGTGTTGACTAGATGTTGTACAATATAATAATATATAGGGGGTAGGGGGCTATAAAGGTTTTCAAGCATGTGAATTGGGAAAATTACATGTAAAAAAACGCCTTTTAGAAATACTCGAGTACAGTCATATTTTTATCGATTCATTTTAAGGTTCATTTCAAATTTAAATTTATTTCTCTGCCAGCCCCTTACGTGACACTCAAGTCATCAGATTATATTTTTACCGTTAATTTTGAATTATTTCCTTCAAAATAAAAAACAATTGTGTGTCGTTTTTTCTGCAGTTTTGTTAACAAATCGTTGTGCATATTCTTATTTTCTGTGTAAAAATTTTGCAATGGCATAGATGAGAAATACTTATTTGTTCGAATATAATTATGTTAAACTGAATTTAATGTGGCTTGATACTGTTACTTGATGAATATAGTAACGAGCACCAAAAATTCTGCTGCACGTAAATACTTCTATGAATAATAGAATATACGTGCAAGTGGAAGAGTACGAACTAATTTTTTTCAACTTAAAAGATTGCGTTAGACTATCGAAATCTTAGATTCCGGTGGATAGCGTTTGTTTGTTGATATTGTAGATCTGACATTTCGTTCACTTAGATGCCAAAAGATGGCGTTAATTTGTCGAAATAGTATATCCAATACTTGTCGATACATTAGATCTCGTACTGAGCAACTTTGTTTACTTATGCGCCGAGAGATGAAGCTATTCAGAGCCCCCTATTCACAAACTGACCCATAATGCAAACGTAAATAACACATCTTTTTTGGTTTTTATTAATTTCAAGTTTTTATTTCATTTGTATAAATTGTATTCGAAACATTTATCCGAAAATTCACGGTTATTTATTACGAGTATTGTACATATACTAATATCATTCAAATACTAGTTCATGTTCGAACTATTTTGCGCTGAAGAGTGTCGAGTATTTGCAGATTGACTCAAGTTTTATGATAGATATTTATTACAACAAATCACATATACAAATGTTATTCTAATTTCGACTTCGATTGCTTTTGAAATTCGAGTTAATGTTAAACTAAAAAATGAAAAACATTTACAAATAACGGATGCATTTGCTTTTCAAAGCTCACCTTGGCTATTTACTAGTTATGCCGTAGTCAAAATATCAATTTATATCTGAAAGAATGAGAATTTTGGTTGGTAATTCGAAAGCAAAACTTCGTAATCATTACCATTTTGTATTGATTCTGAGTTTTAGAATATTCATTAAGTGTATTTCTATATCATAAATATATTTAAGTGAAAATAGTTTCGTTTGCTTCATGAAGAATCCAAGCCTATTAATTTGTAACCATATTCCTTATTTAATTAAATATTTTTGATTGACCTTACGTTTTATTTTGTTACTTAAACGCAGTGCCAACTTAATATCCGATGTTAATTTCACATGAAACTGTTTCTGTTGTTAATAAATAAAAGATTTATTATTAATGTATGAAATTGTATTGAAATTTTACAAACAGTGAAGAAACCTGTATAATTTTCAAAAACATGTCAATTAACGTATTACGTTCTTTATATCGATTCAAAAATTAAAAATTTATTTTTTATTTGCACTTGTAGGAATCGTAGTCAAAGTCGGCTACGTATAATAAATTTTAAGAGCATTTAAAAACAAAAAAATTATTATTCGTCCTCCGTTTTCATGTCAAGATTGTGCATATAAAATTTCATAACATTTGGATACTTATTTTTATGTGTGTTTACCCATTTCAGTAATACACTATATTTTCTAGATCTTAATCACATAATTTTCTGTTAAAAAAAAATCTGTTTCTTAAAAGATGTTTCTTAAAAATCAATCAATCGGTTTTAATAAATGAAAAACTATATCACGCATATGCATATAAAATTTCATCACATTAGGATAAATCCGTGATTACGAACCTTGAACATGTTACAATAAATCAGTTAAATAGATTTTATTGAGATTTGTAACGATTTGATATTGTTCAGTACCAGCTATTTATCGATGTTTCAATCTTTATTACCGTTCCAAATTATGATCTAAACACATATAATACAATCGATAGCCTTTGATTGTATGTCATAAGTACAAAAGGTATAAAACCATTGACAATATTGGATTTATTTTGTTATTCATGGGTCACTAACTGAAACGAACTTAAAATAATGATCAATATAATACAAATAAATATTAACGACTCTACAGTATGTCCCAAATATATTTACTTTTTGTTTAATTCTATTGTTTTATATAATAATTATTATTGATGGGAGAAACCAAAACTGAACTTACTTATAATCAAACTTTAAGTGAATAAAATTAACCAAAGAAAGCATTTTCAAGCTCATTACTTACCTTTAAATTAGTAATAAGATTATTATTTTGTTTAATGATATCTGTTGTATTTTGAGAAAGATTTTAAAGTTGCTGAAATTTTTGTAAAAAGTGCAAACAAAATTGTGTATGTAAAAAACATCTTATGTAGCTTGTGTACAAAGAAAGAGACCAATGAAAGTTTTAATTTTAAGACGTGTAAATATAACCCGCCCTCCCTCCTAATTTGATAGAACGTATTGAAGGAAAAATTTAGTATCAAAAATGAACAAAATTTGTCAGAAATCATCGATTTACCTTAACACTTAATGTTAATCAACGCCTTGAAAATGAAAAAATCAGGAATATTTGTCATAAACCAGAAGCAATAAAACGTATAATAAACGTGTAATTAATGTTTTATTTGACTCAAATAATTGAATGATAAAACGCAAAAAAAAAAAGAAATACTTGTTTGGAAATGAGAATTCAATGTTCTGATTAAATCAAGCTATAAGCGTTTGTTAAAAAACGTTTCACGAACTAAAATATAAATAACTTGAGTTCGAAAAAGTTCCTACACACATTTTATAGTGGACAGTCGAAGAAGAGATTTTTACTTCAGCGCTTCGGTATAGGAGATACCAGTACTCAGTTAAGTATGTCTTACAAATCTGATCCCTATAAATTGAGCCACGGGTGTAGGACACTCGATTAGATTCGTAACAAAATCGATAGAAAAAACAGAAATACAAGAAATGCCAATATACGAAGTATAAACAGAAATTTGGACTAGGTGGTTTTTTTAAATCATATGTAAAGTCTGGTTTCCAGAAACATTATTATGATCTATCAGTTTTGAAATATTTTCTGGAACACTGTGAGGTCATACATATTAATACTATGATCATTAATAATGGCAATATTGTGCTCATATTTTGAATGAACAACCATTTATAATTTTCCGTTATTTTTTTATTATATAATGGTCAACAGTATAGAGAGATTAAAAGAGAGCTAGCAATAGATTAACATCTCTTTTAGCACACGATATTAGTTCAGATTAAATTATTATTAGAGAAATTGATTATTATTTATTGCATGTAAATAAACTGAAACTTTTACAACAAAGTTTTATGTTTCTATCACGTTCTTATCATTATTATTTTATTTATACTAGTAGTTCACATATTTTAACTACGGCTAGTCATGTTTATTTTTTTAATTTTAATTTTTATTGAGTTTTATGTGAAACCCACAGCAGGGGTAAATTCAGCTTTCAAATTAAGTCATGATCATCTTTAAAATCTGTTACAGAAAAATTTGCGCAACAACATTCCCACTTCTCTTTCTTTGTTCGTGTACGCTAATAAGGTGTCCTCATGAACATACACAGTAATTCAATATGCATAACATAATTTAACACTAATTTTTTATTTTCAAGTAATCCCATGAAATTTGAAATTTCCATTCAATAGCCTACCTTCTCGTATTTGTTTTAAACTTTTAAACTCCTTTATATGACAGAAATTGCTTTCAAACTATTATATGCTCCTGCTTACCTTATTACTTACTAACAGTCAGTCCGGTTTATTTCTTACTTTATATGAGAATTTCAAAGAGACTGACTGTAGTGTTTGCTTATAATCAGCAAATCGCCAAATTTATCTTTACAAAAATTATTATAAATACTTTGACTACTCATGTACCATATTTGGTTTTTATAAAATTCGGTTAGCGGTTTTGAGTTTACTAATGGAATTAAGATGCATATTTTAAGAAGATTGATTAATATACCATGTGAGGTATCGAATTACATGTTTTAATTACAACATTAGAATGTTTTGAGATTCCAGAATTTTAATTCAAATGGTACGAAATTCCGCTTTTCTAACTGCAGTGTGTTTTATTAACTGCAGTGGGATTTATTTTGTTAATTGTACTCGGCATATAAAATATGTCGAAGTATATTTTGGTTTTAAGTTTGTAACTCTTACAAATATTGAACGCAAAAACAAAATTTTGGTTTAGATATTCGAAGAATCATCTGGTTTGTTCATTTTTGACCACCTGCCCGTCTATTATCAAAATAACTCAAAAAAGAAAAGAGATAGCAACATTTGTTTGAGACATTTTCCATAAAATGTTTGGATTCGCTATAATATTAGCTCAAATTAAGCTAATAAAGAAATAACTAATCTGACTACTATTATATTAATATAGACTGATATATTTTAACTTTATAGACTGAATATTTTATACACTGACTATTTTATGAATGCTAATTATAAAATATTTTAATCAATTATACTTAACTATATGTCGAGTATATAAACAGATATATTTGTTGCTATCTTTACTTGCTTTTAGATATATTTCATTAAACCCCTTTAAAAAATACTATTATTTAAGTTTCTTCATATTTCGATAACTAAATATTTCGTTATGCAAAAGTTCGCAAATGGCTATCTGATTTTGCGATTTTTATTTGGATTTTTGAATAACAAATAAATAATCATCTTGACAAAAACCCGTTAGAACATAATAATTTAATAAGAAATAGATAATTTAGATTAATTTTAGATAACGTAAATGTAACGAATCGTAAATTAACAAAGGTTTTTCCTTAACGTACAATTTCTCATAAGAATCTTTGAACTATTCTTGTCCTGATAATCTTTTACGGTTATTCTATTGAAAATTTTGTAATTTGATTAAGATTTTATCAAGTTAAAAAAGGAGTGTGATTAATGTAGTTGTCTTTACAAAAAAACACATAGAATAAAAGAGACGTCAATGATTTGTTGTAACTTTTTTAAATTATCGTGAAAATTGTAATTTATTTAGTTCTATATAAAGAATTGCCCTCAGAGGTATCTAGGTATGTGTGGTATATACATACTCATAGAATACTCCATCAATTACGAAATGAACAAGTTAAAGGTGTTGCAGATGTATCCTTCTCCAACCTTTCATTTATAATATATTATGTATTTTTTTTTATTATACGTGTCCAATTTCGGTATACTCTTTTTTCAGTCACCATTATTAATTAGTACAGTATACAAAGGTAAACACTTCGTGCTCTTGTTTGGGTAATAATGTATGTATTCAACCCCACTGAATACGAAAAATAATTATATCATCCTGGCGCCCTGGCGCCTGTCGAAAAAAAATTATTTAAAATATTAAAATGATCGTATGTCAAAAGAAGTAAGAGTTTATACTCACATGAAATTTGTGCATGTATTTGTGAAACGATCTCCCAATAGAAATGTTTTTGTATACCCAATTCAGAAATTTTGGATGCATTATGGGTATTCTTAAATAATTTTTTAAAATATGTCATATAGTAATGGTATAAATTCATACTTGGGTTGTAAAATAAGCGTGCTGTTTGCATTGCCCTCAATGAACATCGTTCGTATTGGATTAACTATATGTCTAAATGTGGGCAGATGATCAATTAAATTCAATTAGTTTAAATAATCATTTACTCGTTGTGTAACTTTAGGGTGACTAAAATTTGCAGGGTTAATAAAATACAAGATGCTTTTAAATGACTGCATTGAAATTTGGTATATGTCGGATACGGAATTTGATATATTTGACCTGATTCTGATGATGTTTGTTTAGTGAATGCAAAAATAAATATTCTTGTAGAGTGCATGCTTGGATAATGTTTTGCTCGCAGAGACACGAAATAAAATATAAGCGAATATTATAATATTCATTCCAGGTTTTTCAATACAATTTGATATGTTTCTTTATTCTTCACTTAATTTGAAAAAAAAGACCTTGTTTTACTTAAGTTTATTCTATTTTGTTTGCTCAAAGAGAGAACATTCGAAAAAACGAAATATTTTTCGTGTGAAGTCCAGATTTCCTTCCCATTGCCTACTTATAAGAATAATTAATATTGAGTCAATTACTTCTTCCTTTAGTCGTCTTACATAGTTTATGAATATCCCTTTATAATAACATAGTGTACGATGTAAACTACGATGAAACTGGAACATTTAGAAAACTGTATTTTAAACGAAATTTAATTTTAAATTAATGTTCTTCATGTACATAATTATTAAAATTTTTTAAAAATTACGCGTTTGTAATTTGACAATTTATGTAGTACCACGTGTCGACTTCACCAATTTTACCCAATTAAAAAACCCATGATTTTTTTAATATTAATTTTAAATGTTGATAAAATTAAGTAATGGAAAAAGATGTTATTGACTCTTGGTACCCATACAGAAGGTCAGTTAATTGCATCGTAATATATCACAAATATTTTCCCACATGCACATAATAAAAAAAAATATTATGATTTACATTGATATTTACTACTTTTAATAACTTCCTAGTTTATTTGCATGCTTTTTATTTATTTTTTAATTGCAACATAACTTACTAATCGATTCTGTTAAGAAACATGTCGCGTCGTTCGCATCGTGAAGTTCATTCAATGAACTGCAGACAATTATTTCGTGATATTTAAAACAATACTAGTTATGAATAGGTTTCACGATATTTTTGTACTGATTGATAATAATAAAATACTATATGCTTTGTTTTGTTGAGAAGGACCCTGCATAATACTAATGTAATAAATACTGATAATCGGTCTAATAGCTTTGTATAAGATTGCTTTGTTTATACTTACCATTGACTAACGAAAAGTAATTATAGGTTTTCGATTAATTTCGCTTTTAAGTTATGATACTTTACCAATACGATTTTCTGTATAAAAATTATATATCTTGATTTTATGAATTGGTTACATCTATTGATATAATTTTATTAATGTAGCGGACTGTTTGGGTATTCAGCTTAGAACAATATTTTAAAATTGTAGATTTTAGTTTTATCATACGGAATTTTAGAAAACAATAATCTTACAGACAAAAATTTCTTCTGAGGGATTGAGTTAAAATTTGCAGTCCATACTTATCTCGCATCAGTGTATAAATCATTGTACTGTTTTTTATAAGTAGTCAGACGGTCGATCTTTTTTTTTTTAAGTTAACAAAGTGGTGACACCTATTACTCCACCGTAATTAATTGGCCAATGGACATTCACACATTGAAAATGGGCATCGACCCAATGAAAAGGTAGTATTTGGGATTCTAAATCAAAAAGTCATGTGCAAAAATAATAAAAGGTGGTTTTGAAACAGTCAACGGCATATTTTTTTTATTTGGTTCTGACAAACTTTTCTATCGATTTGCACTTCATCAAAATGATCCAATTTTCATCGTTTCGCCGCCAAAATGAGATAAACTTTATTATTATTATTATAATTATTTTTCTTTTAACGTGCTTATAAAATTTTGAATGTATTTTTGAGTAAAACATTGTATTTTTGAGAAAAGCATTCATTAAAAAAATTGATTGTTCTACATGGGATAGTCTATATCATTTTTCACCCAAAATGTTCAGTTGTAAAACGCCAAAATTGGCAAACATGATCGATTTTTAAGTTGATTTTTATCTCATTTCCTTCTAGCGTGTAAAATATGGATTGCAGGTAAAAATAATAATAATGTTAATATTAAAAATAGTTATAAGTTGTAGAGGACAAAATTTTCTTTAAGACGTGATCTTTAAATTTTGAATAACTCATATTTCCAAAAACAGCTATTTTTATTTTTGTATATAATGTGAATTTGATTTAAAAAAGCAAGAGAAGGTAGCTCTCTGGGTCGTCTGGATCATTGTAGTAGAAATTTCCTCCATTTTATCCAATTTCTGTGGAGTATATTCTTTAGTAGTATTTGGTTTGTTAAATATTATTTGACATTTCGTCTTAGTTAGATCTTACACGAATTTAAAAAAAAATTTGTTTTCCCGGAATAAAAAATGATTAAATAAAGTTTAAAAAAAAAGCGAAGAACAAACATTAACTTAGATCATATTTTAAGTTGTTTTACATAAAAATGCTTTTTATAATATCCAAAATTACCTTTTTGGATATTATAAAAATATCGGAGATAACTTTTTTCCTTTTCTTTCTAATATGTCTTGATAAATGTTCTGATTTTGTGTTGTTATCGGGAGAATTTTACAATAGTTATATATAAAGCTTATAATTTCCATTTTTAAATCCTGACTTTAGTAAATAAATAATAATTTTGGTTTGTATTTTGATAAAGTTAAAATCTATATACATATATATATATATATATATATATATGTATATATATATATATATATATATATATATATATATATATATATATATATATATATATATATATATATATATATACATATATATATATATATATGATTTGAACAAAACAGCTTCAATAAATCTATTAAAATATTATAATACCCCTAAATTAAAAGGATATTTTCCTTTTAATTTCAGGACAGTTATTGATATATTGAAAGGATAATTTGTGTTAGTGCATTCAACTTTTAAAAGAACATATCTAATGAACATAGGTAATAAAGCAAAGTATAGATATTAAAGCAAAGTATAAAGGTAATATATCAGCAAATTCTGATCTCCAGAGTTGTTTATCGCATACCTATAGATGTACCATGGCTATTGATACGCCTCTGAATCATATTCATAATCAGTGAATTTTGACGTTTATGTATTGACATTTGACAATTTCTTAACCTGGCTAATAAATTGTGCATTATTATTATAACAATAATCGTTGAATTTGTAATTAAAAAAACATTTTGTTTTCTGATTGATCTCAAAAAATTAATCTTGATATCTAGAACAGAGGTATGCAACATGCCCTTCAAATATTAATAATTTTAACAAGTTTCCTTAATCAAATACTTGGAAGCAGTAATTACAGAACAGTCAAGATCCCCTCAAAAATAACTGCTTATAATTTCTATTTCTATAGAAAATAGAGAGATTCAACATAAAGTATACATGATGTACGTTTGAGGAAAATATGCTGGGGGATGAGACAGAGAAGAGAACAGCTTTCTGAGAAATTTCAATAATGTCATCTCAATTAGTGTGATCTTTCTTTTAACCCTTACTCTCATATAGAAAGTCTCATATTCGATAGTAAAGGTCGGAATAGATAAGTAGTAAGTTTGTTTTGATATAAGTTTTCTTTTCCTATTATACATAAAAAAGTATAAAATAAATTTAATCGACTATATTTATTTTTAAATAAGTTTATAACTGTGCTCATTGGGTTTCTTTTTTTTAAATTATGATTCAAATCGAAAACAATTATTGGTTTATTTAGCTTCAGTTTACATTTTTATAAAATGTTTATATCAGTGTTTCGCTTAGATATCCGACTAATGAAAAAAAGTTATTTTGTTTTTAATCCTTCATACTTTGAAAACATAATCATTTTTGGAAAAGTTGACTAAGTTTCCCTTAATATTGTTTTCTGAAATAATGTCAAAAAAATTCTTCAAGTCTCTGAAACTATATTTTTTTTCTCTACCAATGATCGTTGGTTGTTGAGATATTGAGAATTAAAAACAAAATGATCGTTTCTCATTAAAAGTAAAATATTGTAACTATAAATTAACGGAAAGAAAATATAACAAAATTAAAAGTTAGATAAATGCCATCTGATTCATATTATTAGTTTCATTTTTCCATAAAAAGAAAAAAATAATAAAAATTTTTTAATAAATAGAAATGTAAAAATTTTTTTTGTAGTTTATTTATGATTGCTGAATACTGAATTCTCATACCAATGAATACTATAATTAATTACACACTAAAATTATTTTATTTTTATCTCGATACGGAGCATTTGAATTTAATGGTTTTTTTTGTTCCTTTAATTGTTTTGCAGTAGCGCTTTATATTTTTAACACTATTTTAAAAATTATATTGTATTGTGCATTTTACATATGTGTTTCACATGCATTCTTATAAGCACTATGTAATTTTTTTAGTTTTGGCCTTAGAAATTTATACACACCCAGTATATAAATACTAATATTAAAAATTATATCGTGAACAATAAAAATTTTTTCGGTTTCGGTATTACGTATTTCACAATACAAATTAATAATGGTGGGCAATAAATTTTATTGCAAATTATATTAATATTATCATTTATAAATAAGATCTTATTTTATTGGAACAAAAAGGCCAATCAACCCATGTGTGGTCTTAAAAATACAGAAAATTTAGATTTTATTCAAAGTAGAATTGTGAGTTTGAACTTGAAATTATTTTTTGCATTTATTATTCATCGCACAAAATAATAATCAAACTGAAGCTTTATGCCTCTAAAGTTTTACCACTCAACAACGGCTACTTATCTACAACAATATTCAATTCTATAAGCAACAACAGACTCAGTCAGAACATGGATGGTTGAGCATCTAGGATTCCTGTGTACTGTTGTTGTATAGATTGAATATATACTCAATGTAGGCACTATATAAGTTGAAAAGTGATTTAAAATAAAGAAGAAAAAAAGTTTGAAATTTTTTTTAATGTTTTGAAAAACTTTAAAACATTATTTTGTTAAAAATTGAATTTTTCCTATACCTTAGAGTATACGTATTTTATAAAAATAATAAAAACTTTTGATTGATCAATTTAATTGTTAGATTTTTATATTTTTTGGTAGATATTAATTATATCTTTAATTTTTGAAGAACGCTCTGTAGGGCTTAATATAAGAGACATATTTATCTATTAGTATAAAAATATAAAAATTTTATTTGAATAAATATTTTATTTGATGGTGATGCAACAAACGTATTTCGAAATGTGATTTATCACATTATAAAAATCCAATATTTAGAAACTTGGAACAGAATAACTTTCGTTTCATTTGCAAATTATTAAATTGTTTGCTACATATTATCATATTATCAAATTATTGCAAACAGGGTTTTTTAATAACAGATTGATTAAATATCATTTCTCAATTTCCATTTTTATCCACGGTGATCACTCAGCGTCATTTTTTTAAAATGTGTGATTTGTTAATTTACTAATTTCAAAGATAGAATAGTTTTTATTCAGATTATTTCCGTTTTATTGCTAAATTAACGATTTTCGTTCTTTATTAACTATAATTCTCATAAGTTTTTAACGAATTTCCATAGCAGCTGTCAAGTTTCAATTATTGCTGTCATTGCGTTTGTCAATTTATGATTGATTAGAATAAACTTTTCAATTTAAAAATAATTTTAACTGCAAGTAAATTTTGGTAAGTTTGAAAGTGTGCAATATTCAGTATTTTTATTTAATAATTTTGTATGATATGAACAGGAAGATAATAATTATTCAAAATGACATACAAAATTTACGCATTGTAAAGTTGTTGTAGAAGTAGAAAATGGAATAAAGAGGCTTTATTATTTGTGTCATTGTTTCCTTAAATGTTAGAACTCTTTATATTCTGCTCATCAATGACTAAGGTATATAAATTAATTGGAAGTTCACATTGCATAAAATCCACAGGTTAATAATCACAAGATGATATTACACTAACAGAAATAATTATTCTTTGAAGGGAATTATTGTGGAATGAAGCTATATGTAACAGCAAATTAAAATGTTGCTTAAGACATACAATAGGGATTAAGCGTCGTCATATCGATAAGCCCATGCGCTTATAAAAATCAAATCCACGCGTATGGAAAATGTTAATGATTAAATGAATAGTAATTAAATATGTTCATGTTTTTTTTTTTATTTGTTTTTCTTATAAGGTAAAACGACAAAAATTCTTGTTTTCTATACAAACTATATATATTATGTTTATCTGCAATCGATTTGAGATGGTTTGATAAATTGCAAAAATTGTTTGTTTTTTATATTACACTTCCTCCCTGTAGAGAAAAGTAACAAAATTATTAACTTTTTTTTATGCAAGGCCATAAATATGTGGATGTAATCGTTGTTTTTCTGTAAAAATTGGCACAGCAAAGTATGACTGGGTCTGCTAGTTTTTATATAATAGAAAATAGTAATTGCTTGGTAAAGTTAGATAATTTCTTTGCAAAAACAAACATTCAAATTTTATTTATTTAAAAAATAGCGTATTATATTATGTATTTAAAATATGTTGTGAAGAATATATGCATGAATATATAAGCATGAAAATATATATTTTCTCATTGTCTAACGTTTTGAAACACCGTGTATTTACCAAACGTATGTAAACTATGATAAAGTAATCAATCATTATAGCATATATTAAAAAAGTAAACTAAATATTTTAATATACTTCTCATATGTTTTGCGTTTTATTGATGATGTTACAGAATCTTCGTAATACCTTTCGTGTTTGTATGAAACCAATTGAGTTAAATGTAACAAGCATTTTAAACTAAGCAATTTCTTGCAGCTGAAATTATATAAACTTCCAACTACTTTAAGTGTTTGACAACATTTATAAAATAACTTGACAACATTTATATTACATCAATTTACAGCGTCTTTACTTCAATCATGGATCTGAAGTTGATTTTTAAAAATCTTTAATAATAAGTAAAATATGGACATTCAAAATTCCAATATAAAATATGCCAAATTCAGTATAAGTCAAGTACTCTATTCTTTTTAAATTACAAGTTGGAGCAGCATTTAATAAATGTATTTGATTAGCCTGTGTTATGCGTACTTCGCTAAAAATTTCTTTTCTCCGTTAGAAGTATATTTTATTTTCCCCACCAGTTATGAAGTAGGAATTAAAAAGATGCGTTTCACTACGTAATTCATAGGTGCCCATTGGGATTGGACTTGTCATATCTCAAGAAGTTAATGATTTTTGAGATAATTTAATGCACTCTCCCGTTGGCGTATCGTTGTACGTAATAATATACAAAACTATTGGTATGGCTTGCCGGCACCCAGTATTAATGATCAAATGCTGCGTACCGAATAGCATTAATGAAATGTTTTGTCTAAAGATTAGTTCGGTTGTTCAAAAACAGTCTGAAAATTTAGAAAAAGTTACTTTAAATTTGATTTCATAAATATTTTTTCACAATTATTCTTCTCAATCTTTTTTTCCGAGCATAATATTCATAAATATTATGGAAGTTTTAAAAAGTTACAATGAATGAATAATTGTGAAAAAATATTTATGAAATCTAATTTAAAGTAACCTTTTCTAAATTTTCAGACTGTTTTTGAACACCTAACCGAACTAATCTTAATAGTGTTTCAAGTTAATGTTCTTAAGGGATTTCGAAACTTAAAATAAATGTTGAGATCGTTTTATGTGGAATTAAGTTAATATGAGTTTTAGAAAACCAAAAGCCTTTACCCCATTAAATTCCAAAATGAAATGACACCTATTATTAACTGAATTAATATTTGACTAATAAGAATTACATTGGTATTTCTTTTAGTATTTAAAATATTTCATGTTTATAATAGGGATTAAAGATATCCAGCAGATGCGTATTTTTTTTTGTAAAAGTTTTGCTTTTCCTAAACAAGAAATCGTCTAGTGTAAAATAGGTGTAATAAAAAGGTAAGTTACCATGTTAATAGTGATGATAATGATGAGCCTGACGTTTGAATGAATTACTTCACATCCGCTGCTGATGTTGTTAATACTAACACAAGTTTACTGTTTTGACTAACTACACAAACTTGTAAGATAGATGCATTTATTAGATATATTTGAATACTTAATGATGTAACGATATTATCACTATGTTCTATTTGTTAAACGTGTTTCATTTCTATAGAGTAAAATATTTTTCAAAAATAAAAGATCGTTTGGCTACTAATAATTTTTTTGCTATATTATGTATAGAATGGCGTATTGTTCAAATTTTCGAAATGCCTCAAAACGGTGATTTTTTATATCCATCTAGTAAAACTGTAAGGAAATTTTAAAAGCTATTTTAAAATTAGTTTTTTCTTTGCAGTTGATTTTTTTAGTTTTTAGTGTTGTAATACGCACACGAATGGTTTGTCATTTGGGTGATATTTAGACATTAATTATTTGTTTTGGTCCCTCAAATGAAGACCACTTATTTCAATATTTTATAGGGCCATTAAAAAGTTATATACTGAACTTAACGCAAAAAGAATTATTTAAATTTATGAACAGAGAAAATATATGCTAAGATAATTATATAAAAATTATTTAAATTATTTAGTTCGTGCTTTTACAACTATTTTTATTTTTTACTTTTGAATATTGTATATAAAAATGAAAAATTTTTCATTTAGGTGGTATACTGTCACCAAATTTTTATAGCTTCAAATATGAGAATGTATCAGACGAATTATCAATCTTCTTTTTTAAGTCTGTTTAGAATAAAACGTATTAATAAGAATGTAATTAATTAAAAAATATACACATAAATATTAAAAATGATTTTAAATGAGATACTATCAAAAATGTCCTTTTGACCTGCCTTATGAAGTCATCATCCCAAATGAATTGATTTTTAGATAAATATACACCAGGATTTATTAAGTGTATATTTTTACCGAATTTACATAAAAGAAGTATTAAAATAGCTCCAATCCTTATGATTCATCCAAAAAACGAAGCGGTGTTAATAATTAATTCAAAAATTGCCCCGGCATAATTTAAATCCTAAATATTTAAGCTATTCTTTACACAATTTCGTTGAAAGAATGTGGTGGTGCTCAGTTGTTGCATATCCAAGTGTGCTCAAAAATAACTTCTTTGTTGAAGTATGGAGTTGAAATTTTTTGTTTACTTGTTATTTTACAAACATTCCGATCTCAATGTTTCATATTATTTTAAATTACAAGATACACGATTTTCCTGATGTATTAAGGTGATTATTATTTTTAATTTTGTTTATCTGAATTATACATTCATTTTAAACTGAATAGTTTATAAAATACATCATAAAAAATCATGAATTTTAAATAAACATGAAATATTCATGTCGCTGCTTTTTGTTTTATTTGATTATACAAATAGTCTAAACGTCGAACATTTAAAATAAATGGGATTTTATCAAGTTTAAGATTAAAAATATACTTGTTTGTTTTATAAAGTTTAATAATTATAATACTAATTGTTATTCCTCTAGCCTGACACCGAGCATGTTCACCGTTTTATTCTTTTTAATTGATTAAACAATTTTTTGATATAAAACTGATCGAAAACAATAATTTTCGTTTTTTTTCTGGTAGAGCTTGATCAGTATAAAATAAAAGTCTGTCATACTCATTATTGAACTGTTTGTCAGGCCATCCTTAAAAATTTATTTTTACAATAAATTTTTAGCATGATACTTTTTTTATTCTTTTTTTTCTTAATAATCAAATTTTCATCACTTGTGTAGTATATATTATTTTTTTGCGTACGAGCTATGCTTACTTCTTTTATTGTTGAAATAAAGAACGTTAGAAGTATGTAGAATTCTATTTTCAAAAAGGTGATTTAGTGTTTTTGTTTTTTGTTATTGAAGAATTCGTTAATATTCTTTAAACGTGTTTATAATATGCTTGTACGTACTCAGTTTGGGTTTTAATTAAATTTTAATTTGCATGTTTGTGGCTTTCTGTTGTATTGAATTGAGCGGAGAAGTTAAAATAACTACTTTACCGTATAGTTCAATGGCAGATTGTTTATATTACTTTCATTTTTTTTCAATCTTTCTCTGCACTATTGTGGGATTATTATTGTACATGTTTATTTTTCTATTCATATTCAAATAGTATTGATTGTAGTTCGTTTAACAGTTCTTTGCCTTTTCTATGATGCCATACAAAGTAATGTAATGAAATAAAGTTTGAGTCATTTTTTTTCAAATACATATAACATTTCCAAAGTATGGCGCATTTGAAATATTCTTCCAACTCAAGTAACGATGTAAAATATAGAGCGTAAATCCAAATACTCTCTTACGGATTTACTCATTCTGGACGTTATGTTTTGTAATGGATCAATCAATTATTTTATGAATTCGTTTTATTAACATCAAAATCATGTTCTACTTACTTTCAAAATAACTAAATATCTTAATTTTGTTTGACTTAATATTACACAAATGGGGGCAATTATTAAAAATATTGGTGAATTGCGAAATAGTGTAAACAATGGTTTTTAACAGTAAGATCAATCAATACCATCATATCATTAATATATTTTTGCAGTAAATCAATCAAGTTACCTATTTTAACCAACTGAAATTTTGCAAAATTAATGAAATTCAGTTTGCTTAATTGATAGTAAAAGTAAATAATTTGCCAGTATCTTAAAAAATTCGCGAGTTATATTTATTCCAAAGCTCCAAAACCAAACTTAAAAATAAATGAATGTTGTGAAACTTTGTGTTTTTAGCTTAAGCGAAAAGACGTACGTTTTAATTTTTAGCTAAGTTTTAATTTTTTTTTTTTTTTTTTTTTTTCTTTATTAAGATGTAGGATGATTTATCAGGCAAATGTTGAAGAAGATACTAGGTGTTACCACAAACGTCATGGGAATAATTGCAAAATTCAGTTGGTTCTAACTCATTACCGAATTGATCGTGTCATTTAAAATAGAAACTCATTGTTGAAACTAGTCTGCGTATGAAAAGGTATTCACTTCATACAATACATAAATAATATTATGTAATAATTTCTATCAATAATGACTTGATAGTATATAATTTAAAATAAAATTTTATTAAAATACGATCAAGAAACCTATTGAAAAATTAAACCAAACCTTCCTGAAATTTTCTAAAAATCTCTATAGGTGGAAAGCTCTTGAAAAAATGATGTAAATTCTTTCAGTGGTGGGAAATGATGTGTATGTGTTCCAAAAATGGAAAAGTCACACTTACAAATTTAACCGCGTCAGATATATCCCACGTGTCTCTGACAACGAAGGTGTGTTATTCTGCCTATTGACATGGTGAGAGTGAAAGTACGGAAGAAAGGATGCTTAGTGAATCAGAACGAAGCTCTGTTTGAAAAGGCTGATGATTCGAATGTGACATTAGCTCATCTCAGATTGTACTGATCCATAATCTGGCAATTTAAACAAAAATAATTTAAGTTTCTGCTTTCCTTTTTTAAGTTAGAGACGCTCCCACCCTCCTTCACCATTCAAAAATTCGGTCGCGCTCGATAATGTCCAGTTTGGCCCTTCTACCTCAGACGTAGTAATTATTGGAATGTGCCTTTTCAAAATGAAATTAACATCAATCCATTATGCATTAATCTGTTGCAATCGAGTAAATACATATCATTATCATCCTTTTTTACTATTCTGATTCCCTAGTGAGACTACATAGAGGACTTGGATTTGGGGGAGATGCTCAACACTGTACTCATATCTTAATCTGGCTCTTTTGAGTTCGACTACTTTTACTAATCTTTAAAATTAAAGCTACTATTTTTGAATAATGGGGTGCATAAAACTATTGTCCATTTTCAACTGCTTGTCGATCTGTATAATAATTCAAAAACAGAAGATACTGTCACCTTATTTGATTTTAACGTCTAATAACTTATCAAAACTGGTTTATTTCTAAATCCCAAAAATTTGTATCAAATAAACAATTGATCTGGGTACTAATAAAACGTATTGAAATAGGTCTGTAGGTCAGGAGTATCATATTTAAAAATTAAGACTGAGAATGTGTCTAATGCTATTTTTGGGAGCTTTAAAGCGCCTGGATCAGTTACCGCAGACAGAAAATGTTTGACAGTATGGATTCTCAATTTTAGCACTATTTGTTGAAACACATGAAAATCAGCTCTCCCTGAGATTACAAAAAAACAGTGATTTGTGTTTTTGCCTACCGTTAGCGTTTGGTATATGTGGTACCTGAAAATTGGCAAGACTGCAAATATGCAAATAACAGCGAAAGTATATACAAACGCAACCTTTCTTCCGCGAATTTCTGAGGAAATAAGTATGGTCCTGAGATCTTCCTTTGTAAGCTTACACGCAGTGTAAGTGTTCTATTTAATAGTTATCATACTAACCGACAACGATCAGCTAATCAGTATAAACTGATGGCGATAATGCCATATGCTCCTTTTTACGAAATAACTCCTGTTACAAACGAAAAGATTAACCTAGTAAAGAAAATTACAGGAAAATTTAGCGTAGAAAACAGGATGTATGTTTATGTTGACCCTTTCACAGATATCGGACATTAACTATTGAATAAAGTAACTTGAAAGGTAGATTTTATAAGCAAAGTTACGAGACATGTATTCATATACTACTAGGTACTATTGTATGTAAGAATGCCATTCATTTCCAATGTGTCTTTTTGTTGCAGGTATGTTGAACATAATAAAATACTTCTTTCTATTGTCCTGCTACCTACAAGGATATTACGTAGAACCAAGATGGCATCATTTTATTTTTGTGAGGAATATATAATACAAGTAAATTTTCTTCATTGATTTCTCTCGATGAAGTATGCAAATAATGGAGTGGCTTTTGTTGTTGGTAAGTGTCTGCGTTTTTATGTCATCAAAAACATTTTTTGTGTCATTTTCGCTCTCACAATTTAAACCTACTTTTAAAGCACAACAATAGAGTTTATAGTTTAGTAAGAGCCATTAAATTTCATTTTTGAAAAAATTAAATTCGTAATGTGGCAAAAATTATTAATTATTTTGATTATAGCATATTTTTTTTTGTTTAGTTATTATGCAAATTAAATTATTAATTCCTGAGAGAGTTATTACATATCCCGTTGAAGATTTAACGATGTGTATTCGAAAATTTAACGAAGTGATTTTTAGTTCTTGAAAAGGAAAAACGACCCGTCTATTTTACCATTAGATACAGAAGAGAAATTCAAATATAAAAAAAAAAACTTGTTTTGGCACAATTCAAGTTCAAATTTAACTTTTTAAGGCATTTATTATAATATCCTTACTAATATAAATGCAAATTTAATTTTTTTGTTTGTTTGTTACGCTGTTATGCTGAAACTAGTGAATCAATTTTAAAAATTCTTTTAACAATAGAAACTGATAATTTCAGTAACATAGGCCATAAAAATAGTACAAAATTTAATTATATTTAAATTACAAAATTTTAAGCGTTATATTATCATATTACTGTAACCAATTTTCGATTTAGTTTTGTTATCAATGGTTGTCATCTAATAATTACAAATAATATGTAAATAATGTTTCTTCAAAGAATCAAAATTTTTAAAAAAATAAATAAATACAATATCAATATTATATTCTGATTTCATATAATAATTAAAATATGATATTTAGTATGAGATATGTGTAACAATTTTTTATTAGTATATATTTTTTTCTGTCCGTGTGTACATGACTAAACTCCTACTAAAAGACTGAAGCGGTTTTCTGGTATACATAAATTTCCGTAGCTCAAAAACATCTCGTAATACATTAGGAAATTGTTTTTGGAAATAAGGCTGGCAGAAATCCTTTACCTTAACTCAACCCATTTTTTTTAAATATTTCTTTCTGAATAACGAATACAGATTCTGTATATCTTTCCCACATTAGGATTCCGTATTTTATCATTGATAAAACATTAATTTGTGTAATAAAACATAATCAACTGTTGCAGATCTCGGTATACCCTAAGTATTTTGATGTGATAACATAATTTTGGTTTCTACATATTGCATCTACTGGATCAACAAACTTCAAGCAATAGTCAATATTTACTGCCTGAAATTTAGCACTATTATTTTTCTTAATATAGGACTTGTTGCCATAAAATTAAATCAACTCTGTTTGCTTGACTTTCCTCCAGATAAAAAAAGATTTATCGATCTTCGGCTTACATCTTTTTATGGGTTTCACCGAGTTGTTATGCGTTTTTAAGCTAAAAGCCGTACATACCTCCCTTTCGAGTAAAGCGTGCACTGGAGTCGTGACCAGAGGATCCTAAAACCTAAAACCTAAGGATCAAATTACCTTTCAAACAAAGCGAGCTTTTTGGGCTACTGAGCCTTTTGGTGAAATCAAGGTTAGTCGATGCATCATTTTCTGAAAGCGAAAGATTCCTTCTCAGGTTTTTGTATCCTGTGTAGGCTTTCGAAGCAAAAGCAATAAAAGTGAAATTGATAATAAAACTGAATATTAATAAATCTGATATGCTTTTGTATTTCTACGGCAGCGAAGCGGCAGGTACCAGCTAGTTAGTATACATCTATGATGTAGTATGCATTAATTTGTAAAATAGTAATAGTTTTAATACACATTCGTAGCTATATGAACAACTGAACAACGTATTTAGTGTATTATATGCATGTTAATAATTGAATCTAAACTTCATGGTGGGTATTTAAACAACTAACAGTGTTATTGGTTTTGTTTATTTTTTAAAGTCGGTATACTAGTTTATTAATATTTATTCATTAGATGATTTTGTCGTATATACAATCAAAGACTGTATAAATAATGTTTTTGAAACCGTAAATTAATTTGTACAACATTTTAATAAGGTTATTATAGTAACGATTGATGGGCAGTTTATAAAATAACAACAATAATAAAAAAATGTATCCTCATTTAATATTTATAAATTTGATCGAATGATTGATGGTAAGTAATATTCGGTTGTTTATTGTTCATGTAAAATAAAAAAAAGAAGCAAAAACTGGTTCTGCATTTTTGATGATAAACGGTCATAATAAAAAAAAAAAATGTTAACAAGTGGATGAAATTAACTACATTGAGGGATACGTCGTCTATTTCATACGTGCAAAAAATAAGACTAGATTATAAAGAAGGTCATATCGCATTCGATGTCTTTAAGCCAAATTGAGTAGCGCCGTAACTTAAATACTAAGTAAATTTGTCGATTGTTACTAAATCTTAAATCTTGTTCACATTGAAAACTGAAATGTGTCAAGTAGGAAAAGCAAAATTTTTGTCAAATTTTTTTTAAATTTGTTTAGTCGAGTATATTTTTGTGTGCAAACAATACCCCAACCACTTTTCTGTTTCATACGTATTGAAATACTGTGCCAATGGGTAGACCCAATGCATCATCTTCTTTTATCATATTCCTAAAACTTTGTTCGTTTTATAAGAAAATTTGAAATTTTTGCACAGGTTGAATTGGATCGTATGATCCAGTTCGTATCTTTGTACCCTTTTTCATTTTACAAAACGATGTTTAACATGTAATTTTGATGGAAATAGTAACAGTTAACGTCATAAGCTTATCTACCTCTTTGTTTAATTAGGAGTTTTGAATATTTTAATATCAGCTTATTTTTAAATATTTAAAAAAAAATAACTTCAGATCCATGTTCTTATAGTAAAGACGCTTCAACTAATAAAAAAAATTAAGCAAATATCTTGTATTGTTAAGCGTTGCTTCGAAATTTATATGATATTGTATGCTCGAAGTTAGACTTTTGAAAAGATTCATGGACAGAAAAACCGGCAGACACGAAACCAAAATTGTTCAAAATGGCCTAAAACACATGTAACAACAGAAAATTTTCAAAACAAAGACCAAAAAATGTTCTTCTCTCAACATTGATTACACGGCTTCCTTCTACCTTCGAAACATTTGAGAATAGTAATGAAACCTATTTCAAATCTAAAATAATTCCTTTAAATAAAATTTAATATTCGTTCGAATACTCAATTAATTAATTATTACTCCTTTTCTAGCAATATTCATAATTATTAAAACGACCTATTGGACTAACAATATAGTCATCGTCATTATAATTTACTTTTCATTAGACTAATAAACGGTTTTTACCTTTTCAATATGTTTAAGATGTAAAGAAATAAATATTGGAAGAAGATTTTTTTTTAATTTTAAGTCACTTTTTAACAACTTAGGTCATATAGTGACTACTACTATTGGGATATTCTATACAACATCACAAAGCAATTCTATGTGGTCAACCATCCAAGTAGTAACTGTGTATAATATTGCTTAACTTTGTTGATCAATTGAATTCAGTAATTACGTTACGTCAGTGGGGGTCTGGAAGAAGATTATTATTTTAGACAATTAATTTAAATTCCGTTTCTGTTCAATAATGTTTCACGCCTCTTTACCCCTTTCTAGATAATTTTTATACCTAACTCATGGCAAAATCTAATTTTTATGGCTACGAGAATCTACTCCACCCTAATCGATAGGAAGATTTGTAACGAATTGTTTTATGTGATAAATATTAAAATAGTCTTAATTGTTTTTGGGTTTTGATACAGATCCCTAACAACATACAGCGTATAATCAAGTTTGTGGTGTTAAATTGAACGAACTAATCCGTTTGGTTGGTCTTCAGTTCAGTTGAGTCGTTTGTTTGGTTCATTTATGTCAACTAAAATACATATCACATTCTATTGACAGGTATTGGACATAATATAACACAATTGTTAGGTGCAAAAAACGGTCTGTTTTTTTTAAATGTATTTTCAAATTGTGTGCATTTTTTTAAATACATTTTTACTTCTCTTTGTGCAAGATTTCTCGTCACAGATAAAATCATTAAAAAAAATATTATGTTTTCTGTAGTTATGACCTTGACAACCAATCAGAGACAATTTTTGGAAATACAATCTCTAAGAGTGTAAAATAAGGGTTTGTATGGGTGGGTGAAAAAACATTGAGCCTTTGCTTAAAAATGTTTCCTTAGAATTTCAATACAAATATTGAAATACGTGTATCAACATTTATCAAAATTCATCAGTTAGGGCTATAAAGTCATGGTTTAAGTTGTTGGTGTGAACAATTTTTAATTGACTATTGTCTTATAATTGGGTATTTAAATGATATTAAATTTGATATATTTTACATTATCATGTAAAACTAGATTCAATCCCTTAACAAAACTGGTTAAAAAGTAAAACAATTCTAAAACGAAAAAACTATAAACCAGAAAGCTTTCAAAGATTACTTTTCATCTTTTTCATGAAAACAATGTTTTATATGTAATATTTATATGAATGTAGTATAACATTATTATAACATAGAGTACCACTATCTTCATTTAATTGAAATTTGTGAACTTCCATAATTTTCAGATTTTTAATGCTTTTATAATAATAACTGGTACCCGGGATTGCTGTCTAAGTAAAAAAACTTTTTTTTTTTAATTGATCTATATTACGAATAAATATATTTATGAAAAATAAAATTTAATATTAAATATTTACTTACAAAATTTGCAATATCGAAATAAATATATTTAAAAGTGCAATCTCACTATCGAATTAGATTTGTATCCATTTTTTAATTCTGCTTTACCAATTGGTATTCTCATCCCAATGTACAAATTCAACAAAAATAATATATTAATCTTTGTAAAATTTTTTATCTTTACTAATTAAAAACCAAACCATGTTTTTTTCTTATTATTTCGTGTATTCGTTCCACAAAATGGACGACATGTTAATTTGATGATGTCCGTTCAACGGCCAGTTAGACAAAAGAGTTATGAAAGCTTGGTCCTTGTTTTTATCACATTTTTAGAAATTTTTAACACAAACAAAGTTATTTTTTTATTAAAATACCAAAATGACAGAAGGTCACTTCCTGTAGTAAAGGCGGGTATACATGTTACGATTTGGAATCTTTTTTATTTAAAAAGAAAACCTTTTTTTATGAATTTACTAATAAAATGACAGATTGTCCTATTTCACAAATATTTCGTTGTCAAATGTACGTAAAGTTCGCAAAAAGTGCCAGGTGAAAGGTAGTCTATTTTATTTGTTTAAGTTGGTAAAAAAAAGTTTCAAACTTTAATGTGAAAGAGAATTTTTTATATACGATAGTATTTAAAAATATGACGCATGAACCTCTATTTAACTTAGAACTCACCATTCCTTGAAATAATAAGTAAGTTTCAATTTGAAAAAATTTTCTAGATTCTAGAGTTATTTGGCACTTTTTTGAGTTATTTGCATATGTTAAGTTAATAAAAAACATACAGTATTTTCGATATATATTTACACAATTCCACTATTAACTATTTACTTCTGTTACTAACGGCTGCCTGAAGCGTTTTTTATAAATTGTATACAAGAAGTTTCGATGGACATTTACAAAATTCCATTATCAGTGCAGTATTAATACAATATACGTTTTCCTTTCCCAAGTAGTAACTCATTTTAAATAGGTTAAATTTTTACAGCTAAATTGTTCGCATTCGATGTTTTTGTCTATAAAGAAACAATAAAAAAAGCGTATTATAATTTACATTTTCAAAACAACTAATCTTTATTACATGTAAAATAATATTATGAACTTAATTTACGATACTACATACAATGATTATTTAATTACTGCCTGATGTAATAAAAATGACTTTTATTATTATTTACATTCAGAAATATATATTTTGGTGTATACGGATTTATAATTTTTTTATTTTTTACTACACTTAGCGAGGTACCCAGGTTGTATTTTTTAGAAATGAACCTGTTTTAAAAGTCAATATTAAAAACAAAATTTAAAATTCAAAAATATGGACTCTAAGTAAAATATAATTTTAAATTATATAATTACTTTTACAAATAATTTTCTTGTGACGTTCAAACGTCGTTAACAAGTCTCTTGTTATCAATTTGATTATCGATTTCGAATGGTGATTGGTCACATGAAAATTATTTGTAAAATAATATTTTGTAATTATTTTATTTATATAATTTAAAATAATTACTTGGTTTTAAGTTTTTTTTTGCTTTTTTAAATTGGATCTACTTTTTTTTCAAGAACTCGTATGTTTTTACTTTTAAGTGTTAAAAAATTTGTTTTTAGTGCGATTAGTGCTAAAAATTCGACTTATTTTAATACCCCCCCCCTTTCCTCTTTGAAGTTAAATTGTGACTATCCTAAAGTTTGTCTTTTCCAGTAAAATAGCAATGGTCGAAATAGGACTACCTTTATAAAAAAACAAAGCATATATATTATTTTAATTAAACATATCTTAAAAATCGTCCATATATTGAAAACTAATCGATTTTGATGAAACTAATTTTAGTTCCTTCAATTGAAACATATATAATCTAATAAATAAGAATTGCCATCTGATTTTTAGTCCATATAGACTACCATATAAATAAAATATTGTACAATTCTATTTACATTACATACATATATACCAAACTGATAACTTCCTTTTTTGGAAGTTTGCAAATAATAATTATTCAAGTGTAATGAAATTTGGCATGCAAAATTATCAAAAAATTTTATTTTAGAAAAAAATATAAAAAAAACTGTTTGACAAGGTCTCCGTTCATGTTTCGATGGTGCATGATAAATTTCATATCATTCAATTGTTTGAATTCCTCTACTTCATCTTTATAATAAATATAATAATCAAATCAAGAATATTGATTTTAAATACTAGATATAATAAGTGATTTTTCGAATGCATGGATAAAAGGAATTGAAATAATTAAATTTCTTATATACGAATTAAATTAAATTAAAAAAATTTTTTTGATTTGTATACTCTTCTTTCGGAAAGTTTTTATATCCGTGATTGTTTTTTTTTCCTAAACTCGACTTTTTTAAATCGGATTTTCCTTGCCCTGTAGAAAATGTAGAAAATTTATTTCCGAAATATTATTTATAATTATTTCGAAAAAATTTTTCTCTCAGCGCCTCAATTGCCAACCATAAGATTGCCCCTAATAGCTCTCCGTAAGCTTTCTACTAATTTAGTTCTACAATGAGTATTTTTCTACTGTGTGTTCTAAAAACTATTTATAACCGCTCCTTTCAAGTTGCTTCTAATAAACGATTGTAGCATCGTAGAAAAACGACAATACAATCAAAACAGTTGATTGATTTAATGACAACAGAATATAGTTAAACAATTGTATTAAAAGTTTATACATTAAGTATTATTTTTTGTTTTGTTTATATTTTTGACGTTAATATTAAATTCACGCCAGTTAAAGTTTTGTGATTCATAATATATTAGCATTTAATAGGTTCTTTTGGGTTCTTCCGTTAAATAAAATGAGCATTTTATTCGTGTAACTATCGATTTTTTAGCTCCACCAAATTACTAGCCATACGGAAGAATTTATTAAATAAAGCTCGTTCGTTTTTGTCAAACTACGAGAATCTTTTAAAAAATTTCCATTGACATTTGCGTTGAATGAGAAAATATGTTTGCTCCATAGTAAACCAATATACAAATCATTGTTAAACCTGCATTTGATAATTTTACTAACTTTGAATATCGGTTTTTATGGAGAATTAAATTTTTTTAAATAATATTTTTACAGTATGAACATGGACTAATAAGCATTTGAAACATTTTTGACACAGGATTAACAGTAAAACATTTTTTTATTTAAAATGTTTAAACATAAAAAATCCACAAATTTGGATTTGGAATAACTAATATATTAAAGTTACTATATCACTTTATCTTCCTCTTTTTTTAAGTTTTATTTAATCTTATTTAGAGCTATATTGATTACAATAGAAAAAGAAGACTGGAAACATTGTAGGGTTTGATTCTACTTTTAAAGCCATTCGTCTAAGGGCTCAGGCCGAAAAAATATCCATACTTGTCATGGGAACTAAAATTTTTAATTAAAAAAAAAATAATAATAATAATAATACTTAAATTTTTTCTCAACAATTTATTAAAAACGCTAATTGTTTCCTTTTATTGTTACTATTTCATTCAATTGACTCAAAAATGATAAAAGGAAGGATGCGATTTTTTCGATACACAGTAGAGTCGTCATAATTTTGTTGAATTGTCGGAAATCTATTCAAACAATCATATATATATAGTTTTATATATTTATTATACAAACAATTGTTATCATTAACGTAATTGAGTTAAATAAACGATTAACGGAAATGCTGATGCTATGTGAATTTTTTATTCACAAAAATATTTTTAAATTTACTAAATGATGATTTGTAGGGCTTTTTTGTATGTAGATTATGTGTTTTTGTTTATTGTATATTTTAATTGCCACAACGCAATGTTCAAATTACATTTTCGTGGTCTATAGATAATACACTCAATTATATTTGTTTTATTCTGTTTGTTTTATTTCGAACGTTTACGGAGGACATAAAGTGGAAGAAAAATGCTGCAAAGCTCGATACAAATTTCTAAAAAAACCCTTTCATAATGTAGACAAATCGGAAATAAACAATGCAATTTTCTTTTAAAAGTAACCAACCGTTTTGAATATTTTAATTTTTCCCGATAATTCAGAAATATTTTGTGTTAATATTTTAACACAAACCGTAAATATATTTAAAATATTCGTTACAGTTATTAGATCTATATAATTATACTTCCCTGGATGTTGAACGGAACTTACACAACACACAAAATAACGTAGTTTTTGATAGAAACATTTTTCGCTTTTAAAGAGTTTTTTAAGAATATTTGTAATTGTAAAGAAAATTTATAGTTTTGATTTGATATGATATTTATTAAACTGTGTATTTGTTCACAAATAAACCTAACAACAAACAATGTTTATTATTAATAACTGACATTTGGTTAAATATTAACTTTTGGGCTATTTGTAATTATCAAAATTTCTAAAATACACTAAATATTTAGTCTATACAACTATCAAAACTTTGTTCAATTTCTGTTAGTGATCTGAATATTAGCTTCAATTGTAGTGTACTATCAAAATTGTTTGTATTTGACTTTATCGTCCATCTCTTATAGTTTAAAAATTGGGATATGGTACCATAATCCAATTTTGCTCACTTATGAACATTATAGATTTGAAAATACGATTCAGATTTGCAGATCACTATCTCTTTTCATTTGTGTGTACTTTTAGCATTTTTTGCAAGAATCTACTTAAATAATTCTCCCTTCATTAAACGATATGCGGTGACTAAATTCTTAAAAAATTCTTATTTAATTGTGAGGAAATAGAAGCTTTTGAAAGAGATCCGAAACATTTTAGTAAAATCATTATTTTGGTAGATAGATTAGTTTCAAATGTTGAACGTAAGTTTTATTTTTCCTTATAAATCAGCATATGATTCGGTCTTAACTAAAAAATAAGAGTTTGAATAAGGAGTGTTTAATTCTGGTCCGATCAGTTTCAGTGGAAGTGTTATTTTGGTAAAACTGCTTGTAAAAAAACTGCTTACTGTGTTATTTTGGTAAAAGCGCTTTCTTTGGAGGAGTATGTATTTACAACAGAAGCAAGGAGTAACATTTAGCTATGTTGTATATATATATAATATAAAAAAATGTATGAGTATACAATAAAAAATAAACTAATAAACTATTGATATAAAATAACAGCTAATAAATATGCTATTAATATAATGTATTAATAAAATAAATACCTAATATACATATATTGATATGTTTTCAACTGCTTACATTATTATTTAAATTCATTCAATTTATTGTTTGCTATTGGTAATCTAATGCACAATATAATAAATAACCGATCAATCATCATACATTATAATATATTTATATGTAAAATACATTTAATTAATTGAAATATTATAAAACTTATTCATTGTATACATGAAAGCTACCTTAAAATTAATATTTTTTATATCAATGTTCTTGATTTAATGAATTGAATGATTGTTTAATTAATTCTAAAATATTGATCGTATTCATTTGATATTAAAATTTTTTTCTATAGTTTCCTTTTTGTTTTATTGTTAAGGCTATGCTTTTTACGACACTCCAGCGGCAAAAGTGCCTGCTAAATACGTACATTTTATGTATGTATAACGTAAATACCTACATTACCAAGATTTCTGGCTATGTTTTTATAACTCATTGTATCTATCTTTAACTCATACTATATACTATTTATACACATACTCACCTACTTATAGTATATACATACACGGAAATTGTGCTGTAAAATTTTAAATTTTTAAGAAATGTCAACAGGAGAATCATTGAAATATACTTTAAAATGTCGGCATATTTATTACTTTCGATTGTGGTTTAATTTTTACAATTGGCGCATCTGAGGAAAACAACGTTGGACTTAGTGGATCCCTACTTAAAGTTGCTATGTATAAGGGACTCACCGTATAAGGCACTCACTTAAGCTATTACTGATCCCCATAAAGACAATTTGAATGATATGTGCTGAATTGGGTCTTGGTCTTTCCTAAAAAATCAACGGCTTTTATTATTATTATCTTTATTATGAATTCATTGTTAAAGTTCAGTAAAAACTGGATATACTAATTTATTACAGTATCAAGTACGATAAAACTTAAGACGCAATAGTTTTTGAAGAAAGTTATATAATTATTATTATTATTCTTTTCTGTGAATGGAAATTTCTTGTTTAAAGAATATAATCAAATCAAATTAATGATACCGGGGTAAAATCACATGTATGGATATAATTAAAAATAATCCATTTTTTATCTATTTTATGCGAAATAATTAGTATTATTCAGTATTATTCAATCTTATTTTTTTATGGATCAAGCGAGTCAAAATCCATACTATAAACGTTTAGTTTTCGATTCTTGAGAAAAAAAGATAGAACTGGAGAAACACCAAGGTTTCTTAAGTTTACCAAGGAAGGGATGATATTTTTTGAATTATCGTTTTGTGTAAACTAATAAAGCAAGAAGTTCGCACTGGTCAAAAAATTTTCTTGAGTGAAATCTGTTTTGTTAGAGAGAATATAGAAGTAAAGCTAGTAGAAACTTTTGAGTAGGAATCTGAATCAGCATGGAAAATTGTTTAAACCACTTCTACAATCTGTGAACATAAAATCGAGAATATTGGCTGAATTTGCAATTTACTTTGTTACAAAAGTTTTAGTATTTAAACCCTTTCATTGCAATAAATTAGCGAATTTTTCGTGTCTACTCTTTGGTCAGACGATTCTAACATTTAAATTCAATTTAAAAAACCAATAATTATGTCAAATGATGTTGGAGCAAATCATTTATGAATAAAATTTATGGTAGAGTGGATTGATCGTATTACTATGAACACAAGCGAATTGTTTTTTGTGTGCGAGTGTGAATTTTCACAACTTGTATATGTTTAAAAACTTTTGTTGTATTACTACATAACATCCGTTTTACAAACGTAGAAATGAAATTTTCCAATGTATAGAACGCCTATTAGGTAATTTAATTGAAACATAAATAGAATTGCAAATATTATACAACTGCTGGGATCCAACCCGGGAGCACCCAGATGCTGTCCGGGCAAGCTTCCAACTACATCACAAATGTTTAGTAGCACTTCCGACTAGAAATTAGATGGTCTCGAGTTCGATTTTCGGAAGCTGTGTTACATTTGTAATTTTACCAATTTTTCAATATGCAATTAGAAAAATCACTTATATTTATCATTTCTTAAATTTAAGGCAAATGACACCGAAAACAAAATAGTATCAAATAATAATAACAAATAGCCAAACAAATAATTACAAATGTATGGGGGACCAGTTGGAAGAGAACTTTGCAAATTGCATTGATTTTACACATTCACATGCTTCAAGACAGGTTTCAACTTGAATTCAAATGGTATACTGGAAGAATGAAGTTTGACTGAATGAATATTTTCTTGATCCTTCTAAAACTTGATTAACTTTATTGAAACAAATATTTTCACTAGAAATTTTATTCAACTTTTATTGATCTATTAAAACCGGTCAACTACGGTAGATTCGAGTGAGCGAACCATTAGACTTGTATACTTGAACGGCTAGGATATGTTTGTTCAGTTCTTTTTTACAAATTACATGAGTGAAACCTATACGTAACTACGTTCGTCAGATATAAATCATCAGGTTTTGATACAATTTGTGTAATTTGTATTTGTATAAATATCCCTTTGATATTATTCATACCGTATTTTATTAAAATATCTTCCAATTAAAATATAGTTGGCCATTTAATAAACACATAAAAAGACAGTATTTGAACAAAATTAAGTTACAAAAAATAACACGTCTGATATAAATAAATACAATTATTATTGTTCACTTGTTTTGTAAATGAGTGATTACAATAGAAATCAGTGCAAATTCAGTGTTTTGTTTATTGAAGCATGAATTAACAATCATATTGTATATCTTTGTTTGTCTCGATACAATACGATTTTCAATATGATTTATATATATAGGTCTTATGTATATACATCGAACTTGTTAAGTTACAACTTAATTTACTCTGAATTTCAAAACGTTTTCAGGTTGTCTACTGGTCATGGAAAACTGGAAATGTCAGAAAATTTTAATACTGTGTAAAAAGTCATGATATTCAAGAATATATGAAATTTAAGTAAAAGTGTGGGAATGTTTTTAATATACTGGAATCTTTAAATATATATAATATATATATAAATGGTAGTAAAATATTATTTTTACAATGTTTTAAAAAATTTACTATCTAACTAAGAAACTTGAAAAAACATAATAAAGTCTCATTAATTCTTCATAATTGTATAGCTTACTCATTTGGCGTATTATTATCAAGTTAATAATTATCAGTTCAAATATTTATACTTGAATATTTCAGATATTATCATGTATTGAATATTTAAACAACGTTCAATTTTGTTTCAAGTATCGAGGTATTCGCTATGTTATTTGAATATAGATGTAAAATATTTTTAATTTAAATATTTTGATGAATTGTTGCTTTTATAGTTGAAAGTGGATAGCCCAGTCAAAGATCTAACAAATAAATTAAAGTCAATGAAACTGCTCATATTTTCATGAAGCGTTTTTTAACGTGTTTCTTATGTATAAACTAACTGTCTTTTATTTTTATAATGAGTCAAAAATAAAAAATTACAATTTTCTAAATACTCTCTGAAGTAAACCAGCAACGGATGTAGAGGGTCACATTCAGGAAAATTAGTAAAATGATGGTGTATTTCCTCGGGTGATATAAAGTATATATTCGTTCCTTAAAATAGAGTAATTCCTTCAAAAATATACTTTATACAAAATTATAGATTGCTGGGGTTAATAAAGAAGGAAAAAACCAACCAAAATAACCTCTTCAACTCAATTCTGCTGATAATAGCCGGGGAATTTTTTTTAATTTGAAAATTTCATTTTTATCTTGAGATAACAATCAGAAAGTATATTTTTACGATCGAAATCGCAACTACAAGGAAGGAAACTCTCGAAACGTGTCTTGTATACTTAAACCGCTATCTAATGATAGTGTGATGCTCCATTTTTGCATTTGACAATGTTTTATTTTTCTTTAAGGTTAAAACGAAAAATTCAATTTCCAAACTCCAAAGTGAGTAAGCTGCCCAAAAATATCCTCTCTACTCTATACTACGCACTCATGATACAGGTTTCATTCTCGAAGTCGTTTAATATTTAGGTTACGGAAAAATGAAATAATTTCAATATCAAAAAACTACCTCAAAACATACCAATTATGTGTACGGCCGTGTCGGGCTATTTACAGTAAATAAGAGTATGAAAAATTTAAATATATAAATAAAGCATCGTCGGCTTAAGTATATACAGAATATTTTTAGACGTTTTATTACTTTTTCAAGATTTCAGATTTTTTATGGATGCTAAACCAAAACGGAGTCACATAAAAAATACGATCACTCTTATACATAGTTGTAAATTTATCATGTTTAGAAATTTTTACGCACAAGGTCTATATAGAGGTCTAAGGAACACGTTTAAAAATATTTCATTAAAAAATGAGCGCTTTCTTCAACTTCTACAATTTATTCACTGTTTTTATTTAAAAATCTATCTTTTATTTAAAAGACAGTTTTGATAACGATATTAAGCTGTTATACAGGAGAAATATAATAATGATTGATTTTGATTTTGGCTTTCCCAAACTAGAAAATAAAATTATATTATTGATAAATGAAGGTGAGTTTACTTGCACCACATTGTTTATCTCTATGTTCAATATGATTAATAAAAGAGATGTGTTATATCATCTGTAGGTAGGTACAACTCGTATCGAGTATTTATCATTTAAAATAAATACAGAATGTTTTAAAGCAAAGTCTGATTGTTATTTCATATCACATCATTGATTAAATTATTGCTTGATAAATGTCTTTCAAAAGATGGAAAATTCTGTTGTTTTGCATACGCCTTTATATAGCCTATGATTTTTGGCGATTCATCAAAAAGCTGTGTGGCCTGGCGTTGTCGTGGTGAAACAAATGTAGAGTACTAAATCGACCTATTAATCAGGATCCAGTATTTCATAGTAGACATATCACCTTAGTGGCCGAAAATCCAGGCTTTACTGTGGTTTTTTTCACTTCACCAAATTCACTTGACCGAATTTTATCAATTTTTCATCACTCGTTATTAATCTTGAGAAATAACTCTCTTTTTTTTTACGTATTAAAACTATCTCAAATATCGATTCGTGTATCCAATTCCTATGATACCCAAACATCGATTTTTTTTATACCCAGCCTTTGTCATTGATTCCACATTGTTTGATTGTGAGTGTCCAGTATCTCAGCAATGTCTTGTAAAATTTCATGCGGCTGTGAGGCTAAAAATACACATTGCAAATATGTAATGTCAAACTTGCATTGTATTCATTTAATTGGATAACTAGTTTTTGATATACCGCCATCAACACCATCTACTGTCAACAATTATTACCAATTATTTTATTAGCCTATTATTTTCATAATAATATAGTATAATACCATAAATAGATAAATGGTTGAATATTTATAACCCAATTCTCTATAAAAAATTTTCATCAGTTTCGATTATTTTAAAAATAATTTTATTAAATATGTCTAAGCGACCTAAATATCATAAAAATTGTTAAAACGCTTTTATACTTGGTATAGGTTTTAAAAATGATTTTAAATACGTTTTAAAATCAACCTTAACTCAATTTTTTTTTTTTTTTTCGGGACCTCAGTTTTTTCGAAAACAGTTATTGTACAGTGCATTATACATTTCTTTTATATGCTTGAAATGTAATTATTCTTATAAGGTCACATATTATTCATTTTTTATGAGAGTTGGAACCACCAAGATTCACCATATTCTACGGTTGATCCAATTCACCGTTAATTAAATTAGACGAGAAATTTAATTAAATGTGTAACGTGCGTCGTCCTTTTACATTACTTTGTTCTAGATATATTGAAACTCAAACGTTGTCACAACATCATTTAACAATAGGTTACTTAATTCATTTACATTTACATTTCATCTAAATTTTTAATCTACATGGAGTGTGGATATATACATACGTACAAATGTATAAATATATTTATTCATTAATTTTTTTCTTATTACTTTAAGCCAAGCTTGATGCACATTGAAAAACCATGAATTTATTTGTATAAATTCATGAGCTTACAGTTAACATGGCGTTTATTACGGGTGCGTTTAATATGCACCCGTATGGAACAATATACGGTTTAATGTTGCCGACATAGGTCTGTAGTTGAAGAATAAAGATCATTCTGCATATATCAATCTCGCTACAGTTCAGTCATTCCGTTTTAGTCTGATATAAAATTATATTGTGAAATTTAATGGAAGATATCTTTACACTTGTCCGTTACAGGTCAGTCTCAGTTTTTATACCGCTTTAAATTGACTACCGGATGTTTTGTGTGTTAGTGTAGGAATACACAAACTATGTAGGAATAGAAACAAGTGTAGCAAAAATACTCAACTGTGACTGAACTTGACCCCGACGGATATGTATAGGTAGACCGGTTATTTTAATTGAAACTGAACGGTGACGTGGCATGACTGACATGTGTGAATGAATCTTAAATTAATGAAAGCCTTCACAAGCATAATCTGATATGTATTAAGTTGTGAATGAATCAAAGTTTAGCATTCCAGGTTACTTTTAGCCTACATTTATTGAGATACACGGTACAATATACTTTTATTTTGTCTGTATGTATGTTTTTGTTATGTTGATTGTCCGTGGTGTGTATTGGATGGCGCCAATACTGTTCGATTCTCACTAATCAAGTAAGCCATACTACACAACATCCGACAGATCACAAGATATACTCTTATATATACTCTTCAATCTACATCTATACAATCCATACAATCTAGTTAAAGTGAGCAGTAGGTATCTGTATTTGTAATATTTCATCCAAATCAATCTGTTTTACACACAAAGAGAGAATGTATTGATTCTGTAAATTATAAACTTTTTTTTATTTATTTTGGAATGTTTAGCATTTTTCGATAGGTATGTTTACTTAAGAAAATGTTTTATATACAGAGTATTCTCAAAAATTACCATGGCAAAGCCGAATAAGAATATTTACTATTGTATTTCCAAAAAGCATGTAAAGGAAGGGGATTTGTGCCTGATCTCAGTCTTACTCAATTTTGTATATTGTATTTTTCTCTCGAATTCTAATTTTTTAATAGTAATTTGCGAACGGTTTTGTTGTTAAGGATACAAGTTTTCCTTATTATTATTTTTTTTTTGGTCATATTTTTAATACATTTTATTATTTGTATAGAAAAATTATCATAGCAAAGTGTATTCAATTCCAAAGGATTAAATTCTTACGTTTAGCCTAATTAAACGAGTATACAAACGTAGAGACGCGTATTATTTAAGTGGCTTGTATTAAAGATAAATTGGATATGCAATCAGAACTAAAAGTGTAAGACATTTGAATATGACATTATATGATTTGACTACGTTATTATTAAATCGATTAAATTCTTAAATTACTGAATTATTATTGTTTAAGAGAAAACTGTTGACTCAGCATATATCTTGAATGTAACAAAAACAATGTATGTTAGATTATTTAAGCTGTAATTATTTTAGAGTTTTTACAAATAGTTATGAAAATCTTTTTTATTAATTTAATTTATTTTTATACATAAATTAAATCACAGATGTAAGAAATACGTATTGATAGTCATGTTTGTTTTCCCATGTATTATGTGTGCCACTTATATCTATAATGTTTTACCACATATTTTAGACCCAAACCTGATTGCAAAATAATTTTGTTTTGTTTTTTATAAAGGTAATTAAAGATGGTGTTTAACTATGTTTAGTAATAAATTATTGTTGTCTACTTATTATTTATTATTAAATATTTATTTGTATTATTTAATTTTAGATACTTGCAATTTTGATGAACAAATCTTAATGTTCTTTGTGTATTGTCAATATGAGTTTTTGGTATTAAATGTCAGAATAATACATGTTAATTTCTTATAAATAAAAATGCATTAAACCATCCTAAATCATCACCAAATTTGCTGACAGGATTTAGATCACTTTTGAAAATAATGTGCAATGATTATATTGAAAATAATTTTTTGTATTCGTCCCAAGCCACTGAAAATGACATTCATTCAACTATGACTGACTATTTAAATAAAAATGATACAACTATTCAATTGATTTAAACTGATGAGTCAATTATTTTAATTTGCTTTTTTTTATGTTATATCATAAAATTTCAAACAACAAATGATATGATGGATAATATCATAATTCATAATTATAAACTTTGATTAATAAATACTAATAGATGTTATCAAGAAAGTCAAGTTATTATAATGATTGTATTGTTTATTAAATCCAATGAAGATATAAGCTTATAATGATTGTATTGTTGATCAAATCCAATGAAGAAATAAGCTAACAGTTTTGAGTATTTAATTATTATTAGATAGACACACATATGCCTAAATGGTACAAAAAATACATTATGATACAAGCGATAAACCACACCAATGAAATTATAACTATTATGTTTATATGTCTAAGAGCGGGTTGGCGATTTGAGTAGGTCTTTCTATACGGCGATTTTGTTTCTGTAATGGATCATAGTATACAAAGTGCAGAATTCATGTTCTGACAGGAATCAACTATGCACGTCATCAGCTTTTAAATATTTAAAAGGGGTAAGAATTGGGTCAAGGGTAAGAGTTTAAAATGTAAAAGTTCATAAATTATTATTTGAAATAATGTAGCTGATGTGTTTATTAGTTCTTACACTTACAAACATTGATATATTTAAAATGAATGTGGAGCGTATACAAATGTGTGTGGAAATTTTAACATATGCTCTGCACTTTTTATTTAAAATTAGTTTTTTCCTATTATTACCCTTTTGACCCAGCTCAACTCCAGACCCGTTTTCAGGTAGAGTAGGACTGTCTACAGACCAGGGCCTCACTAAGAATAAGCTCCAATCAAATTTCCAAAAATTATAAAAAAGTTTTATGAAAAAAAATTTTTTTTTTTTTTATGCCAAACTTAATGAATTACTCTAAAAGTCAATCTAAAATAACGTTAATGTACAAATAGTGTAGTAGGAATTGGTGCGGAGTATCGAAAACTATTGCTCATCAATTTTTTTACGCGATATTCTTCAAATTGTACTACTGATGATTATGTTCGTTGCCAAGTGAATGACATATTGTTAAAAGAAATTGTTATTTTCAAACTGTAAAATTTTTTTAAATATTTTTTGATGAAATACTAATAAATAACGTCCTATTATTTTTATGATATGAAGTTAATACTTCATATATAAGTTAATACTTTTGAAAATATGAAATATTTTAAAGGTTTGAAAATCTCGAATTCGGATTTTAATCCATTAAAGATATATAAAGAAGAAGAATCAATTATAAGAAATTTTTATTTATACAATAATTTATTTTTTATATACTAGACTTTTTGAAATTTTGCAATTATTTGCATCCCAATAATATAATGTACAAAGGAAATTTATTAATATATATAATAATTGTTTTAAAAAATTCCTTTTTAGGGTTCCACTCTGTATATTTTTCTTCTAAAAGTGTCCTTGAATTTATACGACCTATTGATTTTATTTAAACAAGGTGTGTACACTAAAGAAAATTGTAGATTTCGTCATTTTCAATGAATATTGGCTATACTTATAATGAAATATAGTACAAAAGCAAAACATATATATGTTAACCATAAAAACAAATAAAAATAAATTTTCACAATCATACGAGCATCTTGTTTATATATGTTAGACGGACAAACTAATTTAATACTCAAATTCGAAAAGGAATTAATTAACAATGTTAACATATAAATCGAATTAATCGAAATATTAGTCGAGTTGATTTATTTAAGTTGATTTATTATAGTCGAAATATTAGTCGAGTTGATTTAACTGGCAATACTGTCTACTATCCGCTAATAATGCAATCAGCATTAAATGAAATGCATTTTATTAACACCTCAATATAAGTAAGTTTATGCTGTTATACTTAGGTCTACCACTTTGCTCCCGCCGTTTTCCAAAAATAGCGTTAGTAGTCGGTAGTAGTTGAAATATATTAATCACAGATTTCGAACACTTTGTTTTGATATTTGTAAATATAACCCTACTTTGATATAACTTAATTTGTGTTTGCATCATAATAAAATTAATGTTAAATATGTCCGAATTTAAACCGAATTCTCGTCATTTGCGGGAAGTATTGATTTTCTGTTTCAATATGAAAAAATCTGCGACTGAGGTCTATTAGTGACAGAACCTGATGGGAATGGTTCGAACTTTTTAACCTCTTCACTCCTGATTTATTTCAAATTTTTACAACTCTTAATTACCAATGTCCAGTATACTGGACATAGATATTTTTCGCCTATTTACAACCGTATTTACCAACAGATCGGTAAAATTATATTATATCTCCTTACTTATTCCATTTATCAGCCGATATAAACATCTACATTTTTTAAATGTTGAATCTCGTTTCGAAAATATGAGTTCAAACTTGATTGTTAAAATAGGTGTGCATTTTAATGTGAAACAGTACCATTAAAACTTGTTTTTTCTTATGTAAAAAGTTTATATACAGCAAAAAATTTGTGATAATTCAAATGTTTAAAGTATCCGACTGCCTTTAGAAGTACAAAAAAACGTGTAAGTAAATTTTTCATTTGTTTTTTCTCGTATGAAAATTCAATGTCCAGTATTCTGGACAAAAGTATTTAACAGTACATAGTAATTTTAATTCATTATTCAGAAAATGTCTCGAAGAGGGATGGGAGGGGTGGTTTTATGCAATAGATTTCTAAGTTTATTTCGAATTTATATTCGATCAAAAAAGTGGCCATTGAGGATGATATTTCACGCAGTTGATTTGGCCATAATGTAAACTCATGGATCGAATACTAAACTGATTCCAAAGCTGTGGGTGAACATAATGAAAATCAAATGGATCTAATGCATTTCAAAAATTCAAATTGCAGAGTTTTTGATTCAAGGTTCAGATGCTCCCCGCCCGCGTGGAAATCCCTCAACAGCAAGTACATCTTCCTCACCTCTGCCGCTGAAGCGTAAATTCAGTGAAGTTCGACCAGCGGATGAAATTAGATATGATACAATTGGTCATGTTCTAGAGCATCATGGTAAAAAAGATCATCAAGGTGCTAGAAACCGGGAGGCAAATCCGGAAAATCTTATTATAAGTGCACTAAATGTGATATTCATCTCTGCCTCACAAGAGATAGAAATTGTTTTAGCTATCACGTAAAATAATTTTTTTTTTAAAATTCGTAAAAATAGTATTTGTTAAAACCAAAGAATTCATATTTCGTTACCAAAACCTTATGTACCTTTTTAATTTTTTTACAGTAATCAAATATTTAATATTGATTTAGCATTTTTATTGACAACTTTTGTACAGTATACTGGACAAACACAAAAACAGTCAAAAATTTAAAAAAATTAATTTTTTTTTTTAATACATCGTCAGAGCCCTGTTTTAAAAATGATTTAATCGAAAAAAAAATTTTAATATAAATATTTCAGTTTGGAGTGAGGGTAGTAAAAAATTTTTGTCCAGTATACTGGACACCAGGAGTGAAGAGGTTAAGAGTGGTAATTTTACTGTCGAAGTCCGTCATAGTAATGGGCGGCGTTTAGTGGGACCAGCTTGGCGTAATTTATTATGAGCTTCTGAAACCATCACAGGTGAGTGTTATAGAACCCAATTGATGCGCCTGAGCCGTGCTTTAAAAGAAAACCGGCCACAGTACAACGAGACCTACGATAAAGTGATTTTACAGCATGATAATGCTAGGCCTCACGTTGCCAAAGTGGTGAAAAATATCTCGAAACGTTGAAATGGGAAGTTTTACCTCACCCGCCGTACTCTCCAGATGTTACTCCGTCTGATTTTCACCTATTTCGCTCAATGGCACACGACTGCTGCCGGAGAGATGGGCCTAACGATGGACAATACTTTGAAACTTAATGTATGTAATCGTTTCGTTGTAATAAAGCCTCAAATTAAAAAAAAACGACGGGAGTAAAGTAGTAGGCCTATGTACAAACAGCGGTATCGCTCAAATATCAATTACCAGTCCATAATCAAGATTTAGCGGTTTTTAATAACTATTAAAAATGCATATTATTTTACTTCTCTATTCCTGCTCCGGCGAACCAGATAAACAGTGTACCCTTCGGTAAACTACAAGAACGAAAGAGACTTTTTAATTTTGATAACATAAAATTATTTCTTCTCCGCAGTAGGAAACAATCACTCCTCCAAAATATATACTAACTTAAACAACTAAATATTTTGATAAACAACTAAGGTGTGTTCTTATTTAGTATACTTATAAAAAATTACATACACACAAAATTAACGGAACAGTATATTTTTCATATTAAATTTAAAGTTCTGATTTTTCAATTCTTGTAATGTGCATAAATAAATAAAAGTTTATTTCCTATAAAAATACAAAAAGGTTATTTAATATCCTACATATGCATATACTTGATAAATGTGAATAATAATTGAATTGATAAACAATATTTCCATCTGTTTTGTTTATCTTTCATTATAATTCAAGTAATTATCTTTACATTATAATATAAATAAATTACACTCCTCTGTTTCATGTCCTCGATAATCTTGGAAAAATGTATTTGTTTCTGTTTACGTCTATTCTGTATATAATTCACAAATATCTAATTTATGTTACTGAGCTATAACGATTATTGTCTAAGAAGTTGATAAAAATATCGTTTTTAACGTGTGCTATCTAAACCGTTTGATAGGTTGATATAAAGATCACAGCTATCATTAAAACCTGATATATGTATATATATCTGATATATGTATATATATATATATATATATATATATATATGTGCTATATTTATATATATATATATATATATATGTATGCCAAAGTAGATAATTAAAAAAAAAATTATAGTAGAATGAAACCAATTGGAAACGAAAGATAATATAATAAAAATGAAAGGAAAAATAAATTACTGGCGGTCTGAGCTCGGGAAGTAGGGGAAGGGGGTGAGAATTATCAGAATTTCCGGCAAAACTACAAGTCCTATGGTAAAGTTGTAGCTAATAAATCTACAGCTATTGTATTTACCCTTTTTTCGCATAACCTCAAAATTTATGTAAAAATTCAAATAAGTTTTTAGTTTTTTATTTTTATCTGTTACAAATTATTTTTTTCTAACGAAAACTTTTTATGTTCCAAATACACTGTTGATTTAAAATATTTATTTTTTCAATTTATTTTGAATAAATATCGAAAAAGTACCCTAATTTTCAATCGAAAAATTTTGAGGTTCTGTGAAGTGTACAAAAATACAAAAGTTGTAGATATTTTTATTACCTACAACTTTGTCATTTAACTTTTTTTCCATAGGATTTGTAATTTTGCCGGAAATCGAAGTAAACCATGTTTTATCTTTAAAAACTCACACCCTCCTACTTCCCGAACAATTAAAGAGGGCTTTACCTAGTCTGCCGTGAACAGATGGAAAGGTTTTTGGATTGTGAAGTTTGGTATATCCACGTTCTTTAGTTATTTTAATTAATGTTTTGGGAAGGGAACAGTTAGTAATACATATAGATATCATATGATGTTGGAAGCTTGACTAAACTAAACAACGGAAATTCGGAATTTTTTACAGTAACCAAAAAGCTGTAGCAGTTTTATTTAATTTAATTTTTCTCTTAAACATAACTGAATTGCAAAAAAGTTCTACAGCTAGCTCTGATAATGATTGTTTGTACCAAACATAATAGACTAGAGTAGAAGCCTTAAAAAATGATAAAAAGTGGAAGAAAATTACAGTAGAATTAAACCCATTAGAAAAGGAGGGGAATATGATAAAAATGAAAGGAAAAATAAATTACGGTCGATCCGAGTTCGGGAGGTGGGAGGGGGTGGGTTTGTGAGGGTAAAAAATGGTTTCTCTTGATTTCCGGCAAAACTACAAGTCCTATGCAAAAAAGTTAAATTGCAAAGTTGTAGGTAATAAAAAGATCTACAACTTTTCTATTTACAATTTTTCACATAAACTCAAAATTTAGGTAAAAAATTCAAATAACCAAGTTTTTGAATTTTATCTTTTTTGTGAAAAATTATCTTATTATGTCCCAAATACACTGTAATTTATTTGATTTAAAATATTTATTTTTTTGGCCTATTTTAACTTAATATCCAAAAAGCACCCTAATTTTCAATCGAAAATTCTGGCGTCAAAATATCAGCTTTTTCCAAAAAGTATGGTGGCTCTTTGTTCTTTGAAATCTCTACTTTCTGATGGTGTAAAAAAATATACATACCAATAGTAAATGTTCTCAGAAAATGCAAAATTGAAAAAACTCAAATTCGAAAATTTTTTTTAATCACTCTGTACAATTTTGAGCTATTTATTAAAATTTACACTTTAATTACTTAAACGTAAGATTTCATGTTACATTGATAAACGAAAAAATTGCAAATTGAAATATACTACTATAATTAACAAACAAATAAGTTAAGAAAGTTAATATTTAATAAGATATCTACAATATTTTGAAAAATTTGTAGAATCTTCTTTGCATAATATTTGTAGATGCCTATTTATTGCAATTTTAAGATAATTTATATACCTGAGTGACCTACGGTAAATTTTAGTCCATTTCAAGGTATTTCATAGAGAAGTGTGGGCGCACCTAGGTGTGTCTGGGCCTTACTACATATCTGCTATTCGTAGTAGCTGGGAAAACCGTTACCCAGTATTCGAGATATCAAGCAGTGAACAACATCGTTTTTAAAAATACACTTGCAGGCTGAGTTACTCTAAGAGAATTGTGAGAAGTTTTCTTTATTCAAAGAATCGTTTGGAATCTACATAGCAAGATAAATACTATCTATATATTAATCAACTCTAAAATAAAAATATTTTCTCTCATAAAAATATCTTTTCATAAGATTTATTTCATTAAACATTAGCACCTACAAGTTCTTGTAGATACCGTTACAAAATGTCTTACCTTAGTGACGATTATCCATGATAGTAATTATTTATCATATTTTTTTTCTTCAAAATAATAAAAAATCCCACTTATGTATGTATATTTCCATGCGAAAGTAGTTATTGCACGAAAACAAAAATTACAAATCCATTCATAATAATTTTGGATTATTACAAATAAAAAAAAAAAAAAAAATTGTAATTACAGCTATAGAGTATAAAAGTTTAATTAAAAATATTTTTATAAATATCGGCCTTTGATCACTTCACAAAACCTCTGTATATAAGTTAAAATTTGAAAGCTTCTCTTCATAAGAAACATGTGTCTCATGAAGAGAATTTCACCACACTATACTAAATTTCAAATATACCATGTGGAAAAACTGAAACGTAAAATATTAATTAAGCAAGTGTGTAAGTCTAGATTTACATCCGTCACATTTCCTAGCTACTGCTAAAATTTTAGGTTAATCACACTACTCAAAAATGTGTCGGTCATTTGTGCCGTTTATCTTTGTATTCCCTGTACAAACAATGTAATTATTGTGATTTTCCAATTTAAATTAATAGTTAAACGAATTCTGTTGTAATTACATTTTCTGTTCATATACTTACAATTAGAAATAATAAGGAAAACTATGTAAAAGCTAATGATGACAAATATTTCTTACGACCATTATCTTTTTAATGATTTAGAAAATTTTAATGTTCGTTCATTTCATTTCATCAAATTATTTAGATTTGATTATGTAATTCTGTTTTAAAATAATTTTGAATTTTTTTTTCGAGTGAAAATTTTGAATTTTATTTTAATTAAATGCTGTAAAGAAACAAATCTTCATATTAACTTTGTCGCCGCGCAGAGCGTTATTAAACTGCTAATCCAACATCATGTTATAGATTTTTTAAAAATATTTTAATAAAAACGAATGTAGATTGTCGGGACGAGATTTGGTGTTGAATGTGGACGCCGTGTGCTGTCTGGTAATAAGTTAGGTTACTATATTATTTGCTACTACTGACTTCATAATAATAAGAGATTGGATTTTTATGTATTCTGTTAACCATATTTTTTATATATTGCATACATATTTAGTCTAAATTATTAGACTTATGAGCACCAAATTTGCAGCGAAGGTGTACCTTGGTGCCTTCCGCCAAAATTTGGGACAGATTCTCATGTGGCTCTCAAAAAAGAATAAAAGCACCCTTAAACTGATTGGAAAAAGATTCTGTTGCAAGCGTGGTTTGTGATCATATGTCAACAAAATACGAACTTTGCATGCCATAAGAAGCCATTATACAGCTCCTCATGGGAGTTTAAGTCAGTCTGCTTTGAAAACCATAATATATTTTGTCACACACGCGAATACAAAACTATTACTGGAACTGGATCATATTTGCCTTGTGACCAACCAAGGTCGGACATTTTTGCCTGTCTTGATACTATTTTCATTAGTATAAAGACTGATTTCTCAAGACAGCTGATGAATTTACGAAAAATAGCGCATGTATTCCATTAAATAATCCAGAACCGTTTATTTGGATATCGAAAACCATATTTGTATATCAAATATTATTTTAAGTATCGCCAATTTCTTGCCTAAAAATATTAGCTCAATATTTATTATTTCAAAATACAATAATTTAATTTTTATTAAGTAATTTATCAAAACAATAAAATACCGATGGAAATAATGAAGGTACTTCTCTTCTATCGCACTAAATATGTAAATAAGCTCTATGTACATCTTTTTCTTATTTTTTCAATTTCAAAGTTACGCAATCTTCATTCACAAATGATTTTCAAAAGTAAGCCATCATTTGCCAATGTGTTTGAAATAAAATTATATATAATTTAATAACTAATTTTTAATACTCCCCGTGTTTATTCCTGGACACCAACCAGTGTTCGAATCCGAATAATACATGGACTGAACACATAGATGGTGCTAGTTTTATTGCAGTCACCTTTTTTTCAGTTAATACTAACCTTCAAAAGACTGCTGTTAAAATTTCATGATATTCTATTCATTAGTTTGTGAGTTATTGTGCTAAGAGTGACGCTACTTTTGTTATTTTCAAAACAATGGATCAAAACAATTTCGTGTTTTAATTTTACACTGCTTTTTGATGGGAAAAAATACCGTTCAAGCGAAGCAATGTCATGAAAAGTGTTATGGGGACTCCGCTCCATCAGAAACAACAATAAGACGTTGGTTTGCTGACTTCAAACGTGGTCGTAGAGACACGGATGATGCAGAACGCAGTGGGCTGGAATGATTGCGTTGCTCTTGGTGGAGATTACGTTGAGGAATAAAGCTAATTTTGAACCAAAACAAATTGTGTTGTCTTTGTTACGTGTTGACTTCATAGAAATCATTTCGGTATTTATTTTCTGTATATTTTTTGAGTTTTATGTGAAAAATATAGTAATAAAGTAATGATTGTATTTTGAATTAAACTGTATTAAAAAACCGGTAAAGAGTTGAAATTTTGGTGATGGATTTAAGGTTTTATAAGAAATATCAAGTTCGTAAATGAGTAAAATCAGTCCACTGGGTCCAATGGATCCACGACCTCAATCTTAAACTATAAAAGGTAGAAGAAAAATTCAAATACAGAAAATGTTTATTGTTTACTGACGTAACGGCATTACCGATCTCAACCGATCAAAGTTAAGCAACAACAGACAAAGTCAGAACATGGATGGCTGATCGTCTAACTCTATGATGTTGTATAGAATGAATATACCCATTGTAGTCACTATATCAGTTTAGTAGTTGAAAAATGTTGAAAAGTGACCTAAAAAAAAGACATATAATTAATTATAATATATTTTATTATTATAAGTATACTTCTCACCGTCTGGACTGGATATTTAGAGTATTATATAAATGCATATTCATATAAAATCCTATCTTTAATATTAATATCATGGCTAAGAGGGGTTTGAATGAATGCTCTCTAGTCAAGAAACGGATTGATTGGCAATCAGTTAATGACCAAACAAAATAATAATAATTATTATTTTATATATTCAATGCAATCAACAATTTTTTTCCTCAAACTATCAAGAAGCAAATAATAATATATAGGTAGGTATAGATGCTATATTATATCTGATTACTGAAATATTTTTCAATATTAACCTATGTAATTAACAGCAAAAAATAATATAGAGATTCTCATGCGACCTTCTTCAATTTATTGTTTTATATCAACACATGATATGTTTATAGAGACTGTAGGTGGATAAATTAAGAAAAAAAATGAAGAGTAATGAGGTTTTCCTTTTTCCATCTGATTTAAATTTACTGTAATTGCAATAAATAATAGAACATATTTCACCGGAATTGGATAAAATAGAGGAAAATTCGACTACAGGTAAACGACCCAATGGAAATGTAACTTTTGAAATACTAGATAAAATTAACACTATGTCCAAAAATAAAAAAAGCTGCTTTTGGAAGTATGGCCAATTTTGAACACTTTTTTCCGATTTTTTAAATTATCCAAGAAAACTGACGTGAAAGTATTAGCTATAAAAAATTTTTCACCCAAAATGCAAATTAAATCCGTAAAATGCAAAATTGGCAAAAATGACCAACGATTTCTAAGTTTTTATTTTTAACATCTATCGTGCAAAATATGGATTGCAGTTAAAAGTAATAAATGTAACAGTTGTAGAGCACAAAATTTTCTCTAAGAGCGATGTGCACGAAATAAATTTTTGTTTTAATTATTTATAGCATACCTTGTCGGCCAAAATATCATTATTTCATTACTATTTTGAAATGTTTGATATGAATACACATTCTTAAAGTTGATTAATTTAAATGATTACTATTTTTACAGAAATTAATTGCCATTTTTTTGCCATCCATATGGTAAAGATATGGCAAAGATTTTTATTTTGATATGTCCAAATACGGCATTAGACATATACACGCTGTGAATGTGTTCGTAATGCTTCTTCGGTTAGCGGGAGGAGTATTATGAACTTGGTGAATAACCCGACTAGAAATTTTGAAGTAAGACGCAAAGCCCTGTCTAGCCCATGTTGGGCAATCTCATTAGTGCCCCAAAGGGGAAATCCCATTAGTTACCCATTAAGGAAATCCCATTTGTACCCCGATGGGGAAATCCTACTAGTGCTCCAATTGGGGAATCTCACCATACTCTAATAGAACATCTATTAAAGGTAAATATTTATAAAAAAAAGTCTATAATAATTACTTTTTTTATTTTTTATTAACTAATAGCATTAATTATTTTCATTGATTAAATTATTTGTTGTTATACTGTTTAAAAAACATCGATTAAAGATAAACAATTTCAATTTAGTTATTGCCCTTATGTAGGTGTCCTAATATTTTGCTTTCTGAGCAACCGAAGTCCATACCAGTCTCGAGCATTCTGAATGGTCGCAGACTTGGAGATTAAAATTTCTTTATCAGCAAGATCATTTCATGAGACTTTTTTCATTTTCTTCCGCATTACTTCTGTAATTTTATAATAATAGATTTAAATGATTAAAAAGAATTATCATTATTAAATTAGTAAAAAAACAAAATTTTACCTTGTATACATTCATAAAAAGTAGTATCTATTATACGAATTTGTTATTTTTTTCTTTATTTAGTTTCATCATTCTTAATTTTTGGATAATGTTTTCTTCCGCTTCCGTTGTAATGGATTCATCGGTGATGAATCACTTATTGATTCGTGGCTCCGATTCGTGCTCGATAGTTTACTGTAACTGGTGCTGATAGTTCACTGATTCCTCATTATCAGTCGTGAAAGCATACGGTTTGGTCTTTTACATAGTGAATTTTTCTTCTGCCTCTTTATAAGTGTCATTACTTACTTACCAGCCCGTCCACGAATTTCAACGAGTACCCAGGCCAGTCAGGTGAAGGTTAAACTAGATTTTTAATCATTGATTGTAATGAATTGTATTTTGAATGGTCGTATGGTGCAGGCTTGAATCGACAACGAAAAGTATTACTTTTATTAATATAATTTAACCATTTAGCCGGAACATCATCAATTTCATTATTGGATTCACTGTTCAAAAACAGAACTAAGTAGTAGTTTGGCCTACAAACAAATATAAAAATTATTCAAATTAAAATCCTTTATTCTGAAAATTGAAAAACTATTTTGTACTGTGCAATCATTTATATTTTAATTCATTAAATATTTAATTAACACTCTTGAAGTACTTACAATTCATCATTATCGGTTACATCAGCCATTGTCACTCACAACACTTAACAAAGTAAAGAATCGTAACTCAACCAAAAATAACTTATGTGAACTGGCATGCACGGTTTAGTCAACTGCACGTGTAACTTGATATTTGAGATTCTTACTATTTTTTTAAAGATAAATGGCACAGGAACTAACATCCACATTTAGTGTTAAAATCCGACAATTTGAATTATAAATACAAAAAAACTATTGAGATTAGCGATTCGTCTATTCTGGTGTAGAAAAGCAAAAAGACTGCAGTTTTTTTTGTTATACATTCGCTCCGAGCATGACTTATACACTGATCATTTTTTAAAGTGTATTCAATATTTATACGTATCTGTGATTAGTTATGAAGTTCCAACTTTTTGAACTAAGGTCTCAAGCGTGTTTTACGTTAGGATTTCCCACTTAGGCCCCAATCGGCAAATATTGTCAATAATTTTTTATTTTTACTTTGGAATTTCCCACTTAGATCCCACGCAGGTCCCAATCGGGAAATATTAGCAATAATTTTTTATTTTTACGTTGGGATTTCCCATTTAGATCCCACGCAGGTCCCAATCGGGAAATATTAGCAATAATTTTTTATTTTTACGTTGGGATTTCCCACTTAAATCCCCCTCAGACCCCAATCAGGAAAAATTGTCAATAATTTTTTATTTTTACGTTGGGATTTCCCACTTAAATCCCTGTCAGGTCCCAATCGGGAAATATTGCCAAAAATATTTTATTGTTATTTGGGATTTCCCTATTGGGTTCTAATTAGGTCCTGGAAGGAAATTCCCCATTAGGAGTGCCTATTGGAACCCAATTGGGTCCATATGTATACACTGGGCAATCCCAAAGTAATTTATAGTCGGGAATTTTTGTAGAAACTGATATTGGTAGAAAGTATGTGAAGAAAATCTTATAATGTATGTGTACTTAGTATTGCAACGTCGAATAGATTAATTTTATCTGCTTGGTTAAAAATCCGTATCAACGTAATATAAGTTTTTTTAGAACCTTTTATACCTGCTTTTACATTTTAAGCATACAAGACAACTTTAACAATAGGCATTCTTATTAAAAATTTCAAACAAATAATTTAGTAAGGGATAATTTACAGTTAGTTTTTTTGCATTTAATACTGTTACCTACAATTCATATTTTACACACTAATAGTAAAAAGAGATAAAATACCTCATAAAATTCGTTTGTGATTTTTGCCATTTCTTAAAAAAATTCATCGTTTTTTTGGAAAATTAAAAAAATTGATAAAATTGCGCAAGCTAGCTTGGAACAGCCCATATTTTCAAAAAAACCTTTTTATTTTTGCAAAAAGTATATTTTTTTATATTTACGAAATGAATAACCCCTTTTTTTGGAAGTCGGTTAAAAGTTGCTCCCATTGTAAATAAGTGAATACCATCATTGTTAACTACAATAATTATAACTTGTATATTAGTAAAATTTTTAAAACATTCAATTTGTAATCCAAATACCAAAATTTATTTTATATATGTATATAATGTTATGTGGTAGAAATATGTACTACCCGACTAGAAATTTTTGACTGCACCCATTTGGGGCCCAATAGGGTTTCCCAATAGGGATTCTACGTTGGGATGTAACGCAGAAACGTACTTGGGCACTGATTGGGAAATCCCTATCTGTTCCCTGTTGGGCTAAACCTGTGTGTGTCTCTTAGGGCAATCCCAATCTGTTCTTTATTGAGTAATACCTATGCGTTCCCAAATGGATATTCCATATCAGTTTGACAATAGATTCGTAATAAAACAAAATGCAAATTGACTTACAAGTATTTTTTTATTAATAATTTTAATATTTTTTTTTATAAATAATTAATTTTTATAAAATACGTTGTTAAAGATTTACCTGAAGTCACAATCAGGTTTTCATCCAACATTTTTACAGTATCTTTATTATTTTTCGCGGTGCTGAGTGATAACTTGCTATTAAATAATTGATTTTCAACAGATTTTTCGAAACTTTTTTCCACAGATAAACTTTTTGTTGATGAATTTAATGAAGTATCAACAACACAATTTTTGGTTTAATTTTTAATTTTTTTATTTATCATTGAACTTCCTTTAGAATCAATCGATGAAGATTCATGTTCATAAGACGAAACGCCAGTGTTAGAAGAAATCTTGCTTTGAATAGGCGACAATGATGAAGCTGAAGATGGCGACAATGATAATGATGATCAATTAATTAAAATTTTTCCTAACCGAGAACTTTTTTTTATTGGAGAATCAAACTCGTTCTTAGTTTCTTCTTCGTGAAGGCCTGTAAAAAATAACCATATTTTGTAATTTTCGAAATTTCAGCACATCATAGGGAGGTGGCATGTATTTACAATAAACCGCTTGGTCGTGTTTGTTTGGTCGTCAGCGAAGAACTTGGAACAATATCGATATCATTATCGGAATTTTTGTCCAAAAAAAGAATTAACTGGTATTTAGATTTGTTTCTGAAACAAAACAAACATCAAAAGATTAATATATCAATTACAAGCATTTTAAATGGAAGTAAAAAAAATTTTTTGCAATTACTTACACAGTATCAGAAGACATTGAAAAAGAAGTTAACACAAAATTATTTCTTAAACAATCACTAATTTTTTAATTAAACGTTTCAAAATAAGCAACAATTTATTCAGAATTATTTATTATATATTTAATGTCCAAATAATCTTAATTTTTTCGTTTTATTTCTTCACATTAATATTTTAAAAATTTTCACATAAAAATACACATAAACATTTATTAAACAATATCAATTCAAAAAATTAATTGCTAACGCTTCCCAAGTTCTAATAATAATAAATCAAAATTAACTTTTTAAAATCAATTTATGCAAGTTCGTTCACTGCACTACGACGTACAATCTACAGATTTAGACTGGTTAATAACTTTTTTTGTTGGACATTAAAAAAAATAATCATTATTTTTAGACTAAGAGCCCGTGATCGCCAGTTTTACCACATAGTATAAAGGCTAAAAAATTTTCTGTGCAAGTACCCTACAGCAGGTAATAATAGTTAGCAAAGGCGAGCATAACTGATGCCCAACAACATTATAGCTTAATCCGCAATTTTTTAGTATGTTCTACAGGATACTAAATACTAGAATATCCGAACTTCAACTATGTCTGGGAGAGTGTTAGAAGTTTTGAAACTGTCTGGTCGATTGGAAAACATCTTTGAATAGTTGACCAAGTAACATACATAAAACTCAGATTTTATATTATGACGTAAGTAGAATTATTATTTATTCAAGGCGTCTGGCAGGGGGTTGCCACCCTACAAAATGTCTGGCAACGGGTGGTATGGTATTCTAATAGCATCCTGTAGAACATGCTAAAAAATTGCGCATTATGCTATAATGTTTTGGGGTAGCAACTATACTCACCGTTGATACCTGTTACCTGTCAAAGTCACCGCGGTTCGAGATTCTTAATATCCAAACCTTTTTACCTGCTGTAGGGTACTTGCACAGAAAATTATTTAGCCTTTATACAATGTGGTATGACTGGCGATGACGGGCTCTCCCTCTATTGTTTTTGGGTGACGTCACTAAACACGTGTGACTATATATATAGTAACCTTGAAACTTATCACTAATGCTTGCGTAAATAATACTTAATAATACTTGTATATTAAGGTTTAATTTACATTCAGAGATTATTCTTTTAAAACCATTCGATCACTACAGCACATATGTCAATCAACACTATGTTTTATACACATCACATAAGTAAAAATATTTTTTTTTTTTTTTTTTTAAATTAATACATGTCTTTTTAATTTAGCATTTTTAGAGATGTGCATATTTTTTTTTTTTTATGAAAGAAAAGTTTGTAATTATATAACTCTCAATACACTCCCGAACGCTATCTAATGAGTAATTTTGTAACACTCCAATATTCAAAATAAAAATTATAAAAGAAAGGCGAAAAGTACAAAATCTTTCACATTGGGCTATCCCATTATGTTCTCAAAAGGGTCAGAGTACGGTAAAACCAAAATGTTGTCATTAATTTTTACATTGGGTTTTCCCACTCAATTCCCAATTATAGCCCAGTCAAAAAAAATACTCTTAGCATTACTGATTTTTACTTTGGGCTTTCCCAATAAGTTCCTAATTGAATCCTAGTGCAGTAAAACATATATTTAATTATTTTTATGGATTGGGATTTCCCGATCAGTTCCTAGCTAGTTACCATTAAGGACAAACTCAACTCCAATTATTTAATTTTAAATTGGGCTATACCAATAAGTACCCAATTAAATCCCAACCGGGATATGTATTTTGGGTAAGCCCTAGCAATTCCCAATCGGGCCCCAATATAAGTATTGGGATAATTTCTAGTCGGGTATTTCAATTTTAATTAGTTAAGTTTAAATATTCATTTTAATTAATCATATTATTATTAATTATACATAGAGTATATATATAATAGGATAGAGTTAAAGATAGAGATAGATAGGGAAGTAAATAACGAAAATGTTGTATACAGCATGTAATTGGAAAGTGCTTGAAAAAGAAAAAAATACTAAAAGAAGTAAATCAAATATTTAAGTATTGGCTTTCGTAGCATCCCTAAAGGTCTTAAAAAAACCATCATTTCTCACTCTAGTAAAGTTGCAGCCAAATTCACAACTTGGTCTTGTTTTTATTGCCAGTTGAAGTAAAACGCTTTCGTATGTTTAAAAAACCGGAAAAAAGTTAATTTAGAACGGTGATAATATATTTTATTTAAAAGATTTACCACCAAAATAAATACAAGCTGATTTGGATTCAATTTATGGCAAATCTGTCCTTGTATTTGCAACAGTTTATAATTGGGTAAAAAAATCAAAACGTGATCATACAAAAGAAGGCAGAAGATTGACATTGTTAAGTACGTCCCATAAACGTAAATACTCCTGAAATGATCGATAAAATTCACGAAATAGTGCTAAGTGACCGCAGACTATATTCATTCCTTCAGATTTAACAGTTAAAAATCCTATTACCACATGATAAGTAGACTTTGGGAGAAATACAATGAATGCACTTTTAACTCGATGCATTTTTCGTGCCAGAGTTATAGTGAGGGATTTTTTTTTATAAAGTTTTCATTCAAAAACGAAACAACTTAGAACCTATACGTACCTAAACATACTGAAGAAAGCTGGCTTCCAAATGCTATGTACAACATTTCAATAACTTGAATTCATAAATATTAAACCAAGAATAAATAACCATGTGAAAAATGTTTTGAAAAGTGAAAAATCATTTATAGAGGTTCCCACCCGATTATTACGTAACGAACAATAAAAAGGGGGAAATTTTCTTTCTTCTGACGTAAAGTCCAACTTTTATTCCTATTTTCATCAAAAGCGGGGATGTGTCAGCCACTGTAAGAATTAATAATATCGAGTTAACACCCCGTTCCCATCCCTTCTTAACAAAACGAAGCTTACTTAGTTTATGAACGGCGCCTGAGTTATTATTTTTGTTTAACGTCTAACATGCATTTGTGTGTGGGGGGTGGGGGGTTAGTTACATAATTGATTTTTCGTCGTATACTATATTCAGGTGCTTAAATTTTTATAACATAATTTTGATTGCCAACCTGTAAATAAAAAAATTAGTTATGGAATTAAACTTTATAAAATAAATTTAAATTCAATGCTTGAGATTATTAATTGTAACTGGTCCTCCTTTGTATGCGAATTCTACTCATCAGGTGGTATCCTTTTCTTATCATCTTGATGTTTATATCCATATGAGTATGTGTACAAGTCACTCATATAAGCATAACCACATTACACGATACGTAGTATCATGCACTTGCAGGTTTATAAGTTAGCTGGATTGAATGTAGTATACTGAAAATATATCGAATAAATTTGAAGGCAATTTTTAATGTTTACTGTTTTAATAAAATATAGTATTTGAAAGGTATATCAAATTCTCGTGAAATCTTTTTTAAAATACGATAAAAAGATGCTATTTTAAAACAGAGCATTTTCCCAGTATTTCGCTTAATATTTTTACAGATGTAAATAAATTTAAATTTGATTGTAAATAGTTTTGATACATTTTAATTTAACATGTGTAGTATACATCTTGAAGTGATTTTTATGCTCAACATGTTTAGCATATAGACTATATTAGTTTTAGTTTGTAGCATACATTGCCTGAACAACCAAAATGTTGGTAGGTGTACATAAATCACTTAAATAGTCTGTGTTTGTTTTCATTTTTAAATAAATGAACTCTTATAATAAGATTAACCAATCTCTAATCTAAATTTATGTTTAAGGATTTAGAGCGGCATGAGGATTTGAAGCAAGAAAAAGAAGAATTTATATAATTTTTATTTATAACTCTTTGAAATAGCAATAATTATTTCTTGAACTCATGCGGCAAATGTCTATAATTATTGTATATTTTATTACTTCTAAGTTCTATCTAATGATATCGGAAGTTACTTGTTTGTTTTTTTAAGACATAGTGTTTTCAGTCAATAGTTTTACTTTATTAGAAGTTTATTATTCTGGATTACTCTATCAATATTTAGGGAAACCAAAAAAATCTTAAACGAAAATTGCTAAAATACTAAAGTCAATTTACTGTATCAGGGAGTAAAATTTGTTTCTGGGGTTAAGATGTATAATACATTTTTCTATTATCAAAATTTTACTCAAGCGGTATATTCGATCGCATTCCAACATACACTTTTATAGCCAAAAATACATGCAACAGAGATTATAGACCGAAAGCTGTCGTCAATCCTAAAAGCCTCGTCATTGCGGATTCGAAAATTTATAATAAAAATAAATCGTTTATACTTAGAGGAATAAGAAAAGCCCGACTAGAAATTTTTGACTTCACCCATTTGGGGCCCAATAGGGATTGTACGTTGGGATGTAACGCAGAAACGTCCTTGGGCACTAATCGGAAAATCCCTATCTGTTACCTGTTGGGCTAAACCTGTGTGTGCTACTCAGGGCAGTCCTGATCTGTTCTTTATTGGGTAATACCGATGCGGTCCCAAATGGATATTCCATATCAGTTTGTATTAACACACAATAGCCAATAGTAATAAAACAAAGTGCAAATTGACTTACAAGTATTTTTATTAATAATTTTTAATATTAAAAAAAAAAATAAAAAATTGATTTTCAACAGATTTTTTGAAACTTTTTTCCACGAATAAACTTTTCGTTGATTAATTTAATAAGGTATCAACAACACAATTTTTTTCGGAATCAGAACTATTCGGTCTTGTTTTTTTGTATTTTGGTTAAATTTTTTTATTTTTGTTTTTTCATTGAACTTCCTTTAGAATCAATCAATGAAGATTTATGTTCATAGAAGAAACGCCAGTATCAGAAGAAATCTTGCTTTGATTAGGCGACAATGATGAAGCTGAAGATAGCGACAATGATAATGGTGATCCAATAATTTAAATTTTTTCTAGCTTTTTCTTTTTGAAGACTCAAAGGTGAAGGTGAAAGGTGAAGCCCTGTAAAAAAATAACCATATTTTGTAATTTTCGAAATTTCGGCGCATCATATGGACATGGCATGTATTTACAATAAACCGTTTGGTCGTGTTTGTTTCATGTCAGCCAAGAACTTCGAACAATATCGATATCATTATCGGAATTTTTTTCCAAAAAAAGCATTAACTGTTATTTAGATTTGTTTCTGAAACAAAACAAAATTCAAAAGATTATATCAATTACAAGCACTTTAAATGGAAGTAAAAAGATTTCATTTTTTGAAATTACTTACATAGTATCAGAAGATATTGAAAAAGAAGTAACATAAAATTATTTCTTAAACAATCACTAATTTTTTACCTAAACGTTTCAAAATAAACATCAATTGATTCAGAACTTATTATATATTTAATGTCCAAATAATAAGCTTAATTTTTTCGTTTTATTTCTTCACATTAATATTTAAAAAACTTTCACATTAAAATACACATAAAGATTTATTCAACAAGCTCAATTCCAATAATTAATTGCTATCGCTTCCCAAGTTCTAATAATAAATCAAAATTAACTTTTTAAAATCAATTTATGCAAGTTCGTTCACTGCACCACGACGTACAATCTATAGATTTAGACTAGTTAATAACTTTTTTTTTTGGAAGTAAACATTATTTTTAGACTAAGAGCCTGTGATCGGCAGTTCTACTACATGGTATAAAGGCTAAAAAATTTTCTGTGCAAGTACCCTACAACAGGTAAGAAGGTTTGTATATTATGAATCTCCAACCGTGGTGGCTTTGGCAGGTAACAGTTAGCAAAGGTGAGCATAATTGCTGCCCAAAAACATTATAGCATAATGCGCAATTTTTTAGTATGTTCTACAGGATACTATTTATTAGAATATCCGAACTTCAACTATGTCTGGAAGAATGTTAGAACTTGTGAAACTGTCTGGTCGTTTGGAAAACATCTTTGAATAGTTGATCAAGTAACATACATAAAAAACAGATTTTATATTATGACGTAAGTAGAATTATTATTTATTCAAGGCGTCTGGCAGGGGTTGCCACCCTACAATGCCTGGCAACGGATGGTATGATATTCTAATAGTATCCTGTAGCAGTTAAGAAGGTTTGTATATTATGAATCTCAAACCGTGGTGACTTTGATCCTGTAGAACATACTAAAAAATTGCGCATTATGCTATAATGTTTTGGGGTAGCAATTATGCTCATCTTTCATACCTGTTACCTGTCAAAGCCACCACGGTTCGAGATTCTTATTATCCAAACCTTCTTACCTGTTGTAGGGTACTTGCACAGAAAATTTTGTATCCTTTATTTAATGTGGTAAGACTGGCGATGACGGACTCTCCCTCTATTTCTTTTGGGTGACGTCACTAACCACGTGTGATAGTACATATAGTAACCTTGAAACTATATCACTAATGCTTGCGTAAATAATACAATACTTGTATATTAAGGTTTAATTTACATTCAGAGATAATTCTTTTAATAACATTCGATCACCACAGCTCATCTGTCAATCATCACTATGTTTTATACATATCACATAAATAAAAATATATATATTTTTTTAAAATTAAGACATGTCTTTTTAATTAAGCATTTTTAGAGATGTGCATATTTTTTTTTGTAACTACAAAACACTCTATTCAAAATATTCAAAATAAAAATTATAAAAGAAAGGCGAAAAGTACAAAATCTTTCACATTGGGCTATCCCATTATGTTCTCAAAAGGGTAAGAGTACGGTAAAACCAAAATGTTGTTATTAATTTTTGCATTGGGTTTTCCCACTCAATTCCCAATTATAGACCAGACAAAAAAAAAAAAAAACTCTTAGCATTACTGACTTAAACTTTAGGCTGTCCCAATAAGTTCCTAATTAAATCCTAGTGCAGTAAAACCTATATTAAATTATTTTTCTGGATTGGGATTTCCCGATCAGTTCCTAGCTAGTTACCGTTAAGGACAAACTCTGCTCCAATTATTTAATTTTAAATTGGGCTATCCCAATAAGTACCCAATTAGATCCCAACCGAGATAAGCCTTTTGGGTAAGCTCTTGCAACTCCCAATTGGGCCCCAATATAAGTATTGGGATAATTTCTAGGCGGGAGTTTGATCAGTGTGTATTAAATTGGCCGAAACTATGTTTAAATGAATTTTCAATTTCCATTAACTTTTCCCGTCATCGCAGATTTTTATTTTAGTGAAATTCATGCAAAATTTTATAAACTTCCGATCGACCAAAATTTTTTAGCCGGAAAAGTCGCGCATACCTATTTGAAGGATATGATAAGAGGAGAAAGTTTTCTGTTATCACGAAAACTTTTTTATTTTATGCATTTTAAATTTAAAAATATCTTGGTATGTGGGCTTAAAAATGGACGGGAGTATTGCGCATACCAGTTTTTTTTATATTCAACATATACATATTCATAATAGCAGAGTATAATAATTTTAGTCCGAGATAGGCAGCTTTTGACTAAATGGTATTCTAAACATAAAAAGTGGGTTTAAAAAATCGGTTCTTTTAGTTCAATGGCTTGGCCCAACTCTGAAACTATAAAAGATAAAAGAAAAGTTCAAATACAAAAAATGTTTATTTCTTTGAAATAAACATTTAGGTAATTACAATACAAATAATTATTACACATGTATACATAATTGTATATACTAGATAGTTATAGTATTTTATGATTGCTAATTAAAAATAGTTCAAACAATGATAAACAATGTCGAATATCTAAATAATTAACTTTATTTAATTTTAAAAATACTGGAAAAAAATTTTTTTTTCCGTTTTATAATCACAAAGCCGAGTAATTCTTTTACTTTTTTGAATATCAAAAACAAATACTTATTTTAACATAACAATAAAATCAAATTTTTCTTTGTTACAAAAATTAATTGTTCTAATAACTATAGGTAATATAATAAATAATTACTTATTCAAATGTGACTAAGATAATACACACATGTCGAATATTACAGATTGCTATCGTCATTAATTTATAATAGTATATGTTACTAAATTTACACATTTTGACTAACATATATAATTTTTAATCTTTTTGTTCCTAATTTTTAATTTAAGTTTGTGATTTGGTTTGCATCATAGCGCTTTTCTAATTTTGCCAGAAAATGAGATCGCATAACTATGTAAATATAAATTATCCTTTTAGTTAATTGAAGTTCATTTTCAAAAACATCAACTTAAAAAAAATCTTCCTTTTTCTGCTCAATTTCTACCTCAAAAATTTTCTCTACATTTGTAAGGTTCTTGCTCTAAGAACAGCGTTTAGAACACATCTTTCTAATTGGTTGGTTAAATTAAATAATTCTATATTTGAAAACTTAATCCATCATATAATACATGGACTGAAAATTCCCGGGCATAACACATAGATGGTGCTACTTTTATTGCAGTCACCTTTTTTCCAGTACTAACCTTCAAAAGACAGTTGGTAAAATTTCAAGATATTCTATTCATTAGTTTGTGAGTTATTGTGCTAAGAGTGACGCTACTTTTGTTATTTTCAAAACAATGGATCAAAACAATTTCGTGTTTAATTTTACACTGCTTTTTGATGGGAAAAAATACCGTTCAAGCGAAGCAATGGCTTGCAAAGTTTTATGGGGACTCCGCTCCATCAGAAACATAATAAAACGTTGGTTTGCTGACTTCAAACGTGGTCGTAGAGACATCGATGATGCAGAACGCAGTGGACTGGAATGATTGCGTTGCTCTTGATGGAGATTACGTTGAGGAATAAAGCTAATTTTGGACCAAAAAAAATTGTGATGTCTTTGTTACGCCCGGTATGTTACGCCCATTCAAATCATTTTGAATGATCGAATAGTGAAGTTGCGTGAGTTAGTTGACATTGTAAAGATATCAAAAGAACGTGTTGTCTTTATATTGCATAAGCATTTGACTATGAGAAAGCTCTGTTCAAAGTGGGTGCCGCGTTTGCTCACTGTTGACCAAAAAACGAGAACGTGTTGATGATTTTGAGCAGTGTTTGGCCATGTTTAAACGTAACAAACCGGATTTTTTTCGCCAGATTTGGCTCCCAGCGACTACTGGTTGTTCGCAGACCTGAAAAAAATGCTCGCCAGTAAGAAATTTCGCACGAATGAAGAGGTTATCGCTTAAACTGAGGCCTATTTTGAGGCAAAAGATAAATCGTTCTACAAAAGTGGTATTGAAATGTTAGACCGGCGCTGGAATGATTGCGTTTCTCTTGATGGAGATTACGTTGATGAATAAAGCTAATTTTGAACCAAAAAAACTGTGTTTTCTTTGTTATGCCCGGGACTTTTCAGTCCATGTGTTACCATTTTGCAAATAACTATCACAATTGTTTAAAAAGTATTTTACAAGTCAACGCTTAGTTTACAAACCTTCAAGTTTCTTGACAATTATTTTAATTGTTACAGTTAACCAAATCAAAAATATAGGCATAATAGTCGATTCTGAACTTCAAACCGAAACAATTGTATTATTCGAAGATGTGTAGTATTAAAGGAAATATTGTTCAGTGTTTATACTTAAAAAATTTTTTGGATGTAGTTGAAGTATAGTTTTCGATAAAGACAACATTTGTATGTATTCTTGAAGTAATGTTCTTTCAGAAATGCGATTTTTATTAAATATTTTTCCTATACTCAAAAACATTTATGTATGTACTCTGTGGTTGTAAGATTCGCATCTAAATCAAGAAATATCACTTCAGGAATTTGATCTTTATTGAATACTATAGATTCGCATCTAAATCAAGAAATATCACTTCAGAAATTCGATCTTTATTGAATACTTTATTGAAGTACATAAAATATATATTTATTATTTTTTTATACCTTTAAATCAATCAAAAAATGAAATATTGTTTTACAATTGTATATTATTGTTGGTAACAAGTAAACTGGGCATTTTTTTATGTTAATAATTTCAGTATTTCGAAAATCTTGGAAAAAAGAATTGTTTTATTCGAAACAAGTTTTTAAATTACTTTTTTTACCAAGTTTTGTTCATTAGTCTTGAAGGATTTATTTCAACCTTTTTTTTTTCTTATCAGAAAAGTTTCCACATGTCGAATTTATTAGTTTTTTTTTTTTTTTATCATTGTTTGATAGACGAATCAAAAATTTAAAAAAAAAAAATTTTTCATAGAATTAATTAAAAAAAAAAGTTTTCTATGCATACTAGAAATAATTTCAATTGGCTAGTATAGGTGGGTTTATAGGCCATTTTTTCATTATATAAACAAAACATTTTCTGCAAAAGTATTAATAATATAAAAGATATTGTATATTCAATGATGATGTATTGACTCACATTAAATGGGTTTTTACAATATTATTTGATCGAAAAAAAATATTGACTTTTTAATATAAATAAAAACTGATATTTCTATGGCAGTAAAAGTAGAAGCTTCACGATGCAGCCAACACCCTACAACGTTTAACACTTGCTTACTGTCGCAACGTGTGTTTGATAACAACATCAAACTAGATGTGTTGAATGTCATACGTGCAATATTGTTAGTGTTGGACGTCGTTCGAGATGTATCGAAATTTTTATTTATTTTCTTTTGTTGTTAATATTTTATTGTAATTTTCTTATTGTTTCGTTTATTGAATTATTTATACTCTATTTTAATTTGTAAACTAGAGTAGAAGGCTTAAAAAATGATAAAAAGAAGAAGAAAATTATAGTAGGATAAAACCCATTGGAAACGCAAGATAATATGATACAAGTTAAAGGAAACTTAAATTACGGGCGATCTGAGTTCGGGAAGTATGGAAGGGGTGAGTTTTTAAGGATAAAACACGGTTTATTTCGATTTCCGACAAAACTACAAGTCCTATGGAAAAAAGTTAAATAGAAAAGTTGTAGGTAATAAAAAGATCTACAACTTTTGTATTTACACTTTTTTCACATAATCTCAAAATTTTTCGATTGAAAATTAGGGTGCTTTTTCGATATTTATTCAAAATAAGATGAAAAAATAAATATTTTAAATCAAAAAAATTACAATGTATTTGGAACATAAAAAGGTAAGTTTTCACCAAATTTCGGAGAAAAAAAATAAAAAACCAAAAACTTGGTTATTTGAATTATTCGCATAAATTCTGAGGTAATTTAAAAAAGTGTGAATATAAAAGCTTTATATCTTTTTATTACCTACAACTTTGCCATTTAACTTTTTTCCATAAGACTTGTAGTTTTGCCGGAAATTCAGATAAACCGAATTTTACCCTTAAAAACTCACCCCTTCCATACTTCCCGAACTCAGATCGCCCGTAATTTATTTTTCCTTTCATTTTTATCATACTATCTTTCGTTTCCAATTGGTTTCATTCTACTGTAATTTTTTTGTTTTCAAAAATTATCTACCCTGGTATATTGTGTATAACACATTTTATTAATGGAATATTCACCAAATTTTAATATTTTATTATTTATTTAGGCTATAAATTTCCATAATAAATTGAATTAATATGTGTGTAATAAGTTTTGGATTAAATACTCGTCCTATCGTGTGGCAGGCTTCATGCAACATTAAAAATTGAGATTCACAACCTTGTTAACTAAAAAATTTGATTGTGACATGTGATGCCATTAATTACAATCGTTTTAATTAATGATACAGGATCTTTAATGTAATAGGTTTTCAAAAATAGGGAGTGAACTGGGGATCGCATCGTGTTTCATAATGTGCCAAGGGGAAAACAGGAAAAGACTCATGATCCGAGGAATCTAGGCATTTGTAGGTATCACATAATAATTATACTTTAATTTATTTCTTTTATATTTTATTTTGTTTCTACGATATGAAACTTATTCATTTCTTATTTGTTAATTTAGATGATAATTTTTGAATATAAATTTTCTTCACAACGGCTCAAAACTTAAAAGCGGGAGGTTACTACCATTTGTGACGTAATGTTAAATCTGATCGCAGAAAATGTGATGAATGAGTATGTACGTGTTTCAAAACATTTGGTTCATTATTGTATAGGTTGCTAAATTGTTTAATTGTAGATATTCGTTGTTAAGGTTGATAGTTATTTGTTTTTTGTTAGGTTAAAATAAGCTATTTATAAAATTGTCTACTTAAAATAAAGAGTAAAACTTGTATTGGATTTTTTATACTATTAAAATATTATATTAAATTAAAACAACAATCCTTTATTCATTACAATCTTACCTAATCTCCCTACTTATTTACTAAGTAAGAAAAATTATTAATTACTTGATAATGAATTTATAATAAATAATGAGTCGAAAGTTCACTCGTAATTAAAACATTTACTATGCTATTTTATAGAAAATTTGCACGCATGGATACAATTAATATGTTTGGATAAAAATTACACAAAAACAGACTTTTTATATGGGTTTAATTTATTGTTATTGATTAATTTATTGTTATTGTTGCAGGTAAGAACTTTTGTCTCTTCAAATTATTGGCAGTTTAGCGTAAGAGTAAAAATATTTATAAAAAATTGTTTTATCATATATTTTTCTATATTTTACTTTTAAGTATCCTGATTGTATTGTTAATTTGATAAACCCTTTTTATTTTAAGAAAGGGAAATTATCGAATTATCAGCGAAAACTACTAATTTTACAATCTTCTTCTAAAAATATTTTAAGGAACCTCTCTCTGCCTTTATATGCTTCAAATTATACACTTTAAAAAACGGTCAACCGTATAACATTGAAATTTTATATTTTGATAAATAATTTCTCTATTCAGCTTGGATAAATAAAACTAGATGGATCGAAACCATAAATTTTAACGAAATCATATTTTATATTTTCATCTTTAGTTGATCGTAATGTTTAAATAGACTTTGTCTAATTGTTTAATACATACTAGAAGTTTTTCAATAGCACTAATTAAATTTATAGTAAAGCTCATAGACATACAAAACTGGGTAATACATAAACTTTGCCAGCTTGATAGTCGGAAGTACGATTCCTCAAAATATTTGAGCCTATGGATTTAAGTAAATTGTGACCCAATTTTGCTCGCAATAGACTATCAGTATTAATAAATTTTATAATAAAACTAAAATATATCTTTATCTATCAAAATTGTTATTTTGCAAATTTTTCCCACGTCCCAACTAAGAACACAACTAATGAACAATGCATACTATCGATCATTCATATTATGGTTTTGGTCTTGAGTTCCTTCAAAGATCCTACAAACAAAACGCTTTGTTTTTTCAAATATCCCGGAAATTTGCCTAAATTTATTTTTATATAATTTTTCAACCTTCTTGTTATATTATTTCAAATTTTACACACTTATTTAAATGTTCAATTTAAAGGTAATTTCGACATTGATTTACATTACATTAATTTAATTGATATTTCCATTTAAGTATATTTGTAAAATGCCAAACTTGCCCATTTGCTAAATTTCCCATTATGCTTCATTTTGAATTATTTTAGAAAACTGATTGATGCAGGATACAGTGTACATTTTCAAATTTTTAAAGCAGTATTAAATTTTTATACATTTGTAATTTAACTTGGCTACGTTTAGGACAAACTATGTTGTGAATGTATTATTTCTCATGTGAATGCATGTATATTGTGATTCTACAAATATAGATACATTTGTTTGTATAATTTAGGCAATAGTTATGACATATGCTTAATACTATTTGCGCATATTAATTACATGAATTATATCAATGTTGGTTAGTTAATTTACATTTATAACTGTGTGTATTCATTAATTACGAACGGATTTGAACACAAATAAACATTTAATCAATTATTCCAGTGAAGAATATATATAAATATTTCATAAGCTACCAGGTCGTCTTATAGTAGTTTGTCTTGCCTATTTTCAGAAAAAATTTTATGTAGATTTCGGTTTTACCCTGAAATCAGTTGTTTTAATTTATCCTCAAGGAATTTAAATTAAACACGTAATCTTATTAAAAAATTTAAATGTCTAAAAAATTAAGCCTTTGCACTCATAAGTGATTCATTCTTCAGTCTATGAAGGCATTAATTTCTAAATTAGTTTAATAGAAGTTTTTATAATTTGTGTGAATTTTGATATAAGCTATTTAAAATACAGTTCGTTCGTCATTAAGATCAAAAACATAAAAAATACTAAAAGTGTGTTATAGACCTGAAGATTGACTTCAAATGTGTGATTTAAAAAAATATAAAGAACACGGTATTACAATCATAAATAATTATAATACCTTTAGTATACAAACCAATTTTAATGAAAAACAAAAGATGAATCTAAATATTTATTACACATGGAAAAACAGATGATTTTTGCGATTTTCTATGAATAAAAAGTAAAAATATAAATTTTAGACTTCGGTGGTAACATACTATTTTTTTTTCTCAAAAATAATTAAATATAATTTGTTACTGTTTAGAAAATGTTTATATTTTTTGACAAAAGAAATAAAGTATTTAATCTATGCTGTCAAATATTAGGTCTTTAATTAAAGTTTTATAAGCTATTGAGACTAAAAGCTTGTAGTCATGGCATGTTTAAAATATGGTAACATAACTTCTTTTTGTATTTATGAATTGCAATAATCATAGATATGAATTCATCATTTAGTAAAATAACGGTTTATTTTATTTATACTCCTTTCTATTTTGATATAATAATCTACTAATGACAGAGAATCTATTTTTACCGAAGGGTTCCCTTCCTCATGATTTTAGCGATTTATTTAGTTGCCCATAATGTATACATTATGATCAACGCCTTCGAATACCAATAATGTATAGATCATAGTTTCAATACAATGTATATTTTTAGTACTATATTAACGATTGTACTTCTATATAACTATATTAGACCAACAGGACTAATATAAAGCAACTAGAGACGCTAACTTAAAATTTTTTGAAATCTGGAGAAACTTGATAAGTCTATATTTATTTATTTTTTTAATATATTTTTTGTTTGTATTTTAGTAGAAAATATTAATTAATTTTTTAAAACCATCATAATATAATTTTAAAACACAATTCAACTTTAACTTAATTTATTCCGTATCCCAGTCCGTAAATTGCTCATTAAAAAATTTTGATAGAATTTTTCATAAAATTTAAGCATTCTTCATAATTTTTAATCCGTTGAATGATTGATTACCATTTATATAAAGGTTTCTATTCATCATTAAAATACTGAAGCATAAAGTAGTAAAATAGATTAAAAATATTATTTTAATCTTTAAAATTCGGAAACTTTTTTTATCTAGAAAAAAATGTATTTTCAGAAGTCCCCGGTGTCAATCTGGAGTGCTGGCAATCCTAAAACCAACTTTATTTTCTATAACTAACAATAAAATTCTAGAAGCGAGGAGAGGTGACAATGGATTTACTCTCTATTATATGGAAACTTTCCTATTAACTATCTAAATAAACTATACATATTTCGGGTGTTTATAAACATGAAATAAGTTGAAGAACAAACAGACTTTGTATGTTAATCATTAGAATTTACAAACATTTGCATCAAAATCATAATATTTTAGATGTGATACATATAATATATTGTTTAAATGTGTTGGTGGTAAGTGTAAATGTTGAAATAACTCTATTATAAACTTCTACCATACATTAGTTCATGGAGATGAATACAAAAGTACGAGCACAATCAAACTGTTTAGTGCAAACCGTCACCAAACGAGTAACATCTCCTCAGAGAACCATTACAACTAGCTAATTCATACTGATGATGACTACTTTGTAGTCAAAATACGTATTTATAAAATACAAAATAATTTTATCTAGGAAATTGGGGCAAAAAATCGAAATTTATTTGAACTTTTGTTTGTTATTTTTTAGTTTAAAAGTTGGGTTATGGTTCTATGAATTTCAATTGTCCAATTCTGCCCAAAATCTAATGGTCGCTTTTCGGCATTGACACACTCTAAAATATTCAGACTAAACTCCTTCTCTCCGTATTTATGTGTCACAAAAACCTTACACATATATTTACATGTTCTGACAACATTCTGAGAGAATGATTTTCCGTTCCCGGTTTTGATATTCGGGGCGATTCCAATAATTTCCCATATAAGAAAGTTAATAAAAAAAATAGAAATAACTAAGAACACTAACTTAAAGTTTTATCACGTAGTTTATCGAAAGTTTAAATTGGAAATTATGGGTCTATAGCACGGATTTTAACATAAAATTTTCCGTTTTATCTTTTTAATAAGAAGTCTTGGTACACAAAGCAAAGCAAGGCATATCTATACTAATAATATCACTTTTTCTCCTATTTCGGTCTCGAATATTTGAATATTGCTGCAATAAAACTGCTTGAAAGCAGAAAGGACTTAGTGATAAATTAATAAATTAAAAGAATGTTGAAGTGTTGAAAAAATCTTGCTCAAAATTATACTTTGTTTTGTGTTTTACCCAAAATAAATTTCGATTTTTTCCCCAATTTCCTAGATCAAATTATTTTGTATTTTATAAATACGTATTTCGACAACAAATTAGTCATCATCTGTATGAATTAGCTAGATGTACAACTTATGAACTGTTTAAACTTTACTCATTGCGCCCAATAGCAGTGCTAATGAAGTTCTATGTCTGTATACGCACCATCAGTTGTCATTTCATAATCATACATATGATATTGCAGTTGTCAAATTACAATATCATATGTATGGTTATGAAACATCACTGCGCCAATATTTAAATTGTAAATTTAGAACTGGCTGTCGAATTTTTCTAATAGATATTTTTGGTTGGATTATGTTATCTCATATGGATTTAAATTATGTTGTTCAAATATTGAATATATAAAATTATTAACATTACTTCTAGTGACCTAAATACAAAAAATAATTCATTATGCAGATAAGAATAATTACAATATGTTTGATTAATATAAATATAGTTAAATATAACTTTAAAAAAATTTATTAATCTTTAACATGTTAATACATTTTTAGCATCACATTATAAATTTTTTTAATTAATGAATTGATTTAATCACTATACATTACTCAATTAATTATAATAATGAAGTTTTAATATCATAGTTAAATTGAAAATAAATCGTTCAATAGATTCGTTATTACAAGGTCTTCTAAATATCTTTGTATTGTTCTGTGTTTGTAGTTGTCCAAAGTGTTTTTGTTACCTTTTAAAATGTGTTAATGGTAATTTATATATATATATATATATATATATATATATATATATATATATATATATATATATATATATATATATATATATATATATATATATATATATATATATATATATATATATATATATATATATATATATATATTAATTATATATACATTTTTATGCACCAATGTTTGTATGCATCAATTGTGAATCAATTTTCAAAAAATTTTTTTTTTTTTTTGAAAGGATATAAGTTTAAAATGGTATCATTTTTAACAAGTCACGATTTGCTGATGGAAATACGGGGAAACCAAGAAAGTCTTTTGATTTGAATGACTAATCAAAACACAATACATAAATAATAGTTCAAAAAGATTTTATTTTACTTGGAACAACACACGCAATTTAAGTACATAAATACAAAATGTAATTTACTTGATTTGGTATTTTAATTTAATTTTGTCTTAAAAAAATTTTGCTAATATTATTATTTACTATAATTGTATTTAATAAAATTGAATAATTTCTTTTTCGAATTTACGTCTTAAAAAATTCTTCAAAAATATTCAATTCAAGTTTTTTACTGGATAAATTTTTTTCAATCATGCTAGGTTTCTTCATACTCTTGGATAGCGAACTGACCTCAAAAAATTATCACTTGTTATTATTAACTGATTGACCTATATTAAAAAAATCGATGGATATCATAGACTGACCAGCTGCACCTTTTGTACCCCTTTTTTGAATATTCGAGAAAAAACATTGGTATTTTTACACATTTGTTATATAATTCTTATTTAAACATCTGAACTGACGCCTACAGGTTTCTGAAAATTATTTATTCAATTAATACTACATTTTTATATATTGATACTACATATGCTTATATTAACAATTAGATGTTTAAAATAAACAAATTATTATCATGACTTAATCTGAATAAATATTTCTTTTTGCCGAATTATTTGAGTCCGTGTTTTATAACATGTTTAATAAAAAAGATTTTAATAAAATTATAAATGTGGTGAGTATGCTAATTTTAAGGAGTAAATTTAAGTGCACTACACACATCACTGTTTTTTACATCTTAAGTATATTTTAATGCTTTTAACGCACCACAAAATTTAAACCGATACTCCATACATACATTTAACCTCTGATAAGTCATTTCAAATAGCGTTTCGATGAGTAAAACACGATATCTGTTTATATTATCACATTTGAAGTGAGATACACTGTAGGTAACACTTATAATAATTGATAATAATCAAATGTTATTATTATTTCAATAGAGTCATGAGAGTATTTATTATTAATTAAATCCAGCAGATTATTTAAAACAATACATTTATAAACAAAAATAGTCTGTTTATATTCAATTTGTTCAATTTAATTTTATGATCCAATCAATACTTTATGTTTTTGTTTTCAATTTACCACTTAACATATTTATAATCCAACTCAAAATACGTTTATTATTTAGATACAATAAAGATAATTTGATAACTGCAAACTAGTTTTTATGCTTAGATAATTATTTCAAGATTATATTCTCTTCATTTCTTAGGAAATCTTTAACCTTTTAAATAGCATAGTAACTTCTTTATTTTTTTGCTCCTTGTTTTCATCATCCATAACGACCTTATGCTCTATTGGAAATATCCAATCAGCATTTTTAACCTATAAGCGATCCTCTTAGTAATTGTGTTTGAAATTAAACTTCTTTCCCTGTGCACTACACATTTCAATCAGAAATAAACAGGCCGGGATGCATGCGACCATACAAAATTGCATCAATAACTTGCTTTGAAAATAAAGCCCATTATAACTATTATTACATTTACTGTAGTTCATTTGATATGGTAATCAGTTGTATTTGACCTGAAATTGTGGCGAATCAAAATAGTATGAACATTTTTTTAACAATTTTGTTTGTATTTGAGTATGAATTTTGTCTCTTTTTGTTTTGCTCAAAAGTTGGGTCTTGTATTTATGTGATGCAATTGACCAATTTTTCCTGAATTTATTGGTCACGATTCTGCATGGACTCCTACTTTTATAAAAATTCAGATTACTTGTACTATACTAATACTTTTTTTTTGAAATGTCGTGAAACAGGCTTAGGTGACCTCGAAAAATAAAAATATTATGTCCTAAACAGTCAGCAAACCTTGTACTACAACCATCTAGAATATTTAAAAAAGACATAAATGTGTATAAATTGAAAATTCAGGAATTTCAGCCTTTGGTATTAGCTTTCTTATTAAAAAAAACCCTCTATATTTCGTAGAAAATCTGAAGAAATTTTACGAGTTAGGCGATATCTATACTAAAAGCCTTTGTAATACAATTTTTTTTTGAAATTGAAAGTTTTGAGTCAGCTTTAGAATTGCGGAAATTAACTTATTTATTCTGAAACCCAGAAAATTATTTTTCAATATTCTATGTTTTTAAATATAGGGGAGCCAGAGGCTTGTTGTACCAGGGGTAAGTAGTAATAGGGCTTTTTCAATAGGAACATAACTTTATTTATATATGTCTTTGACTCAATCTTACATATCACTCAATCTTACAATCTTACGCGCTGCGTCACGTCATCATAGCAAATATGCCAAGAGGCCGCAATGAGTGGATGTGAGCATACGATTCATAGTTGACAGATAATGAATATTTTACTTTCATAAAATTTTGGTTGGGTTTATTATTATCGAATAATTAAAGCCTTCTATGTTGTACTTTCTATTCAAATTTATCTATATCGGATGTTGTGAATCAGTTTTTAAGATAATGACGTTTATTAAATAGTTATCGTTATAAATGTTCAGAATTATGTTATGAGGCTAGTTGTAACAAAACATCGAGGCTTGTTGTAACATGTAACAACTTGCCCCTGAATATTATCAATGTTATTATAATCGACATATATATGTAATATGCGGAAGTATATTAATTTTAGTCTAAAGTTTGAAAAGTATTGTAGCCACAAACAATATTTTGGTATAGGGGTTCATATAATCACTTAATTAGTCTATTTCTACATGTCCACCTGCCCGTCCGTCTGTTATGAAGATAGCTCAAATACGAAACGAAATAGCGAGTTGAAAATTTAGTGATATGTTCTAGGTAAAAAAAGTAAGATCAAGTACGTGAATGAGCAAAATCGGCTCATTGGGTTCAATGTATTGCATTGTGTGTAAGATATGGGCACATGTAGGGTATGTCTCAGGGGACACTATATATTTTGTTGGTATCAACTGTTACTCACATGAGAACTGAATTTACCGATGAAGAAATCAAACGCTGATTATTGCAAGATGTAACGTAGAAGAAAGATATAATTATGAGACTTAATTTATAAGTTAATAATTTAATTTAGTGTGATTTTAAAGTGCCATCCACGTTGATTATAAATTGTAATAGATAAATTTTAATTTTTGCTGCAGAAAAAAAAATAGAATTAAATGATTAAATGTGTCATATTCTCATTTTTATTAGTGTTACTACTTACCCCAATAGATGTTACAACTAACCCTAAACACGGGGTAAGTTGTAACATCGTCCTTTTCTTATAAAAAATTTAATTGTGAAATAGTTACCTATGTTTTTGGTATTTTTTCAATTGCATTTAATAAAATAATAGTTAAGAGTACTTGTCAATGATTAATTTGTCATAATTTTACCGCCTATTTAGAGATATATTCATTTTTCGAAAAATGGTTCAAACAAGCCCCTCTATCCCCTAATAACTACGTTTGTAGAATAACTGAATTCGCCAGTCTGTAGCCTAAATTTTAATTGAATGATTTTTTAACAGTTAAACTTTTTAAAAGTATTATAACATATTATGGAAATAAAAGCTTGTAGATATTGCCTAATGAGTAATGTTAAATTACCGAAGTAATCATTACTGTAGATATCGACCAAACAATAATATGCAAATTTTTAACGTTTTTCTAAGAAATCTAGAAGGATATCAATTAATAGGATATCAACAATAGGAAATTAAATTAATAGGAAATCAACAATACATTTGTTTACTTTTGAATACTTTGGCAGGCTGTGGGAGATGGGATTGCAGTTTAGATCTTAAAACAAACCATGATTTGTGACATCGGACAAAGTATTATTCAGTGTGGTTGTTGTTTTGTTATATAAATTGATTTAAAACATTTCGGCTAAGATTCATTAGCGAATACAAACCAAAACAAATATACCAGTTATTTGTTTAAAAAAAAGAATGATACACAATATTTATAATTTAAAATGGGAGTACAGTATTGTTTGCATTTGGAGAACAACTTAAAAAACCATTTATCAAGTCACACAGCACATATTTTTTGGAAATGAGTATTATTAATGGACAAACTTACTAAAAAAACCTCACATGGATAGAGTCAGTTTGGTAAACAGTATTACACAATACACATATAGCAGACTTCATGCTACATTTCATACTACTAATATTGTGATTTTTTTCTTTTGTACACAGATGAGACAGAGTTTTACATTGTTCACATATCATCGATTAAGTGTGGTTTAATCCTACGAAACACAAAAATTAAAATAATTTGTACGATCGCATATTTATTTTTCGTGTAATAAAAAATCACAGTCATTCGTATATGGTATTGTAAGTTTTTATTTTCTTTGTGTTAGGGTACGTTTAAATACGAGAAAACGCTTTTGAAGTGGTGGAGGTAAGGGATGTTAATATTGATTTAGCTACCCCAAGACAAAATTTATTAAAAACGTATCGAAAAATTTTGTGCTATTTATAATGTGCTCATTAGTTAATCTATTTTAAATTTTTATACTCTAATCGTTTAGGAGTCAATTTTAACCTTGCTCCCGTCTAATTTAAAAAGTCTCATTTTCACTCCAAAACGTTTTGAGCACATATATAGCTCCTAATGAACTCATAAGTAGCACTTAATTATTGAGCACTAATTTTGTGATCTGGAGGGGAGTAGGTTTGTGTTTGCGCAATAGTTTTTAATGTAAAGTAGTCCAAAAAAATTTTTTTATAAAGGGGCAGGTGTAATATACTAACTTTTTAGTGTAAAAATAAACATTTTTTAAATATAACCGACTGGAAAAAATGGACTAAAATTTAAAAAATAATTTTAATATTCTTAGAAATAATTTCCTTGTGACCAATTGCAGTTGAAGTTGGAGCTAATCAAATTGTTTGCCAAAAATTATTATAATGCATACATATTTTTATACCTAAATTTTATTAGTACCGTTAATATTTTCTAGCTTAGAAACTTGAGACTATACTAACAAATTATTTCTCAGAAGTTTCCTTATATTGTTTGGAAAATTTAGATTCAATGCTGGTTTTTTCCAAAAATTTTATATTTTCCAAAATACTCCGACTCTTCTGAAGTCTCTTAAATATTTATTCAGGCGGAAATGTTAATTAGATTGAATTACTTAATAATATCCGCAAATTGTTATACTTTCATTTTTTTAAACGTACATTGAAGAGAAAAATTGTCTATACATTGGTGATAATTTTTTGCATTTTATAATTCTAAGGACATTAAAAGATAAAACCCTAAATTTGTGAGCAGATGAAGAAAATAATTATTCATTTAAGTATCTTATTATTATTCTTAGTATGAGTATGTAGAGCTAAAAGTGTGCGGATATTTATACTTATTTCTGGCAAAATTTCTTGAAAACTTGTTATTTAAGATCTGATTAATTCAAATTGTTTTCAAAAGTTGAAATATGTAAGCAGGCTAATACTATTTTCACTCTATCGTTTTATAGAGTTTTAAAGTGGAATATGGTATCGCTGGAAAGACTAAAACACATAAAAAGTATTATAATTTCCATGTTTCTACTATTTACTTAAAATAATTTATGAAGAACTGCAATTTGGGGATTCTTCTATACTCGTGTTAAAATTTCTTTTCTACTGAACACTAAACTGACTGCAAGTTTTTTTCGCAACTTGTGAGTTCAATAACAACGTTATGTGTTTTATTTTATTTTTTTTTTTGTTGTTTAAATTTATTATTTGTTCTTGAAAATGCAATAAGGTGTATTTCTGGAGCTATAATATATAATACATAACAACGTATGCAGATTTAGTTCACTTTTTTGTGATTGTACGAAGCCTTATAAAATTCAATGAAATAAGTATTTCAACTTATAGAAAAGAAATAATCTTTAAATTTTTTAAAACGTTTCTATGTATTAACTTTAAACGTTGCTTGTAAAATTACATCTTAGCGTAATTTTACATGGTAAAAAAAACGATTTCTTTGCAACGATGCTACAAACAAATGAAGGGGAAAACGAGCAATAATTCCCATGACTAGTTAGTTATTCATAAAAAACTGATTGAATGAATTTTTTTGTATTGTACTATTTGATTTTTGATTCAGTATTTCTTTAGGATACTAATAGAACGGAACGGCCTATGATTTTTAGTTATGTTTTATTTTGAAATAATTTTGATTACAAGCAAATAAATAGTACGTGCTTTTAAACTGAAATCAAGGCAAACTTTTTTTGCACCACAGAAAAGTAAATGAGAATTTAATTTGCTATTAATGGATTCTTCTACTACTTTTTTTACTAAGGCTAGATCATCACTTGACTAGTGCCGAGAACCGGCAGATATATTTTATCATTTCTCCTACTTTATCGTATTCAAATGACAATATTTGTCATTCGACGGTAGAGTTTCAGTTGATAATTCCCGATCGCATTGTTTTTATAATTCAGCTTTTTCACTTTTCTCTACTTTTTTCAATGTTCGGCTACAAGGTCATTGTCATGTTCAGTTTACCATACCATTTCTTGCAGTTCCTTTAGTACCGGTGAGTTCAAAATCACCAAAACATATCTGTTTGTCTCATCTTTGTTTTCTTTTTTTGATCCATATTTCACTTCATGCGTTTTTGTTTGTGAATGTAAGCACAATCATCATCGTATTGTAAACAACGCCTTTCGTTGTTTTAGATACGTTCTATAAGCTTCGTGATATGTTTAATTCAATTTGGCTCTTAGAACACTAAATATTGACAAAAAATAGAAATACATTAGATTGCAAAAAATTGAAATTTTCTAAACATTAAAATTTCAATGAAAACAAGTAGCATAACAATCCCAAGTAACCCGAGTGCTCAAAAAAAATTTGAGCTGGGATAAATGAGCATTTTCAAATATGATTGTAGTTTTTGCGGAATAATTTGGCAATTTTTTAAAGCAAATACCCCAATAACATTTGAACGAGACAAAAAATTTTTAAGTTGTCTCATTAACTTGTACCAATTTTAAACTTGTCTCATTTGTCCATAAATGGAATCGTCCATAAATCTAGTGTATGTCCAAATTATATAAAAAAACGGTAACCCGTGTTTTTTTTGTTACTTATATGCTAGTGTTGTTTAGAATAAGTGAAATACTTCTAAGCAAATTCTTGTTATGTGTTATTAAGAAAGAAATTGACTGTTGTATTTTTTACCTTATTTGATTGTATTATAAGATTTAGTTTTGGTTTGATTTGGTTTCGTTTATATGCGTGCAATAAAAGAACTCTTTATTTTTGTTGGTTGGTGGACCACAATTCAAAAAACAAGCCATGAACATATGAAAATAATAAAGAAGCGTACATTTTATATTTGCATACACATTCATTTAGACATATGTATGCATGTTTATAGTCTGTTTGTTTGACATTACAATAACATTATCAAATTACCCAGAAACAAAAAATGTTGTATATCAGTGACATTACTATACTATACTTAGTTATAAAAACAAATACAATGTGTTCTTTTGTGGATAATACTAATTGTAGATTTGCTGAAAACTTGTGTGCAGATCATTTAAAAATATATAATATAGTAATATAATAATGTATACACTAAAAATTGCAAGTTTGCAAATCAGTGTTTTCGTATAATTACCTTAAAGGAAAAATAGAATTGATTCACTTTATGCTTGCAAGAATCAAGCATAAAGTGAATTCTGTTTTTTTATTGTCTGCCAATATACAATGAAGTAAAAAAAGAAGATATTAAAAAAGTAAATAAATGTACATAATCTAACTTAACATTCAGGAGAGTAAGTAAATTAGATATTTAACATAAAAAAATAAAACATAGATAAGTATTAATGCGCGAATACAGAATATATTTGAAGAGTGTGTTTTGAATATTTTGAAGAGGAAGTTTATTACCTGCTAAGTGCTGCAGACCACTGATGCCTGATTTGGCTAAAATAGTATATAGTAAATTTCCTGAATCTTACAACGTGCCTAGCGAATTTCTTAATTTCATATTGGATAACGGATTCAAAGGTTACTTTGGAACAAACATAGATATACACACAAACGAAAAGCAAAATCAAAGTTCGTAAAGCTTATTAGTTGAAGGTATGTTATACTTAAGAATTATCCATAGAAGAATAATATTTTCCTTTTTAGATATACAGTTTATAGTATTTTGAAGATAAATATCTTTTTGCGTAAAATTCTTCAATTTTATTATTTTCTTTGAAAGTTGGATTCCAATGCTTCTGCTTTGTATGGATTAAGTAAACCTGACAATGAATTTAATATTTGAGCTGTATAACATTTTCCACAATAAAGTCGTTCAAATTTTGATATTTCTTAAAAACAGTTACAACTTTTTTTTTGAGAAATTTCAGCGAAGTGTTTAAGTTATAAATCAAGTCTTCTTCTTCTTGCTTAGCTCTACAGCCCTTGGTGGGCCTTGGCTTTCTCTACAATAGAGTTCCACGTTCCTCTCTCCTTTGCTTTAATTTTCCAGTTCATTATTTTTAATTTTGATAAGTCTTCCTGAACTTGATCGAGCCACCTCAATTTGGGTCTACCTGTTTTTCTCGTATTGAATAATTTTCCCTTTATGATTTTCTTAGGCATGCTCGTTTCTTCCATTCTTTCAACATGTCCAATCCATTGTATTCTTTTAGCTTTTATGAATTTTATTATGTATTTTCCTTTAATTAATTTGTCTATTTCAAAGTTGTATCTTTTTCGCCAGATGTTATTTTCTTTTACAGCCCCATATATCTTTTGAATTATTCGTCGTTCAAAGGTTCTTAATATACTTTGGTCTCTGTTGCTCAAAACCCAGGTTTCTGATCCGTATGTCACTATTGGCCTTATAAGAGTTTTATAAATTAGCATTTTACAACTTTTTGAAATTAATTTACTTCTTAATAATCTAATATTTGCAAAAACTGCTTTGTTTCCATTTTGAATTTGTTTATTAATGCACTCATAAATTTCACATTTATTGTTGATTTCATTTCCCAAATAAGTAAATGTATTTGTTCCTTTAAATGTTTTATCATTAATTTTTAGATCTTGTATTTCTCTTCTTTCATCAGACCTTGACATGGTCATGAATTTTGTTTTGTTTTCATTAATTTCTAGACCCATTTCCTTTGCATTTGCCATTAGATCTTTTACAAGTTGTATTAGACTATTTTTTGAGCTGTAAAAATCAAGTCAGTAAAAGTTTATTAAAAAAAACTTGATTTCAAACAAGATTTGTTTGTGACATAGTCGTTGAATGTTTGAATTAGCCACAATTCTATATCAAATTTAGTGAAAGGGTACACTATGGTTCCAAATTTTAGGTGTACCTTAGTAAATAAGGAATTATTTGAATTTTTGTTTTTACATATTTTGGAAAACATCCGATTGGTAATCAACTAATGATTTGACACCCCCAAAAGCATTACCTGGTCATTAACATAGCTTCCTTAACTTCTCAAATTTCGATGTATTTAGCACCATTCTGATAATGCGCCGAATTTTGATATAAAATTTTGATTTTGTACATACCTTCTGTTGTTATCGTTGGCAAGATTTACATATTTACAGTGTTTAGATAGGTTTGATTACCTTGCGCTGTTATTGTTTAGGAAAGACTGTAGTCAATATATGGCATTAGAAGTTGATAAAAGACTTGAAAAAAAAATTATTTTTATTGAAAATCGAATTTGTCTTCTAAACGAAACATTCTAAACTCGGTTAAAAATGCATGACAAGTAATGACAATAGTTGCAAGAAACGACATTTCTGAAAAAACTGATATTTTCGATATAAAATTGAGTTTTATATTGATAAACAGTTTTATATTCATTATAAATCCGGAAGTTGTACTTAATAACTTCAACAAAGACTTATAATGCTTTTTTACCTACTTTAATTCAGGGTCGTTGTGTATTTTTAGTATGGATTTTTTTGTTATTCGAGATTAAATGTTACTATTTAAATTCTAGAGAGAATTGCCACAGAAATGTTAAATATTTCTCCTTAGTTTTTTCTAAGATTTAATTTTTTTACTTTCATTATTTTGAAGGCTTTCGAATATGTCGTTGAAAACTGTTCAAAAACCTAATTTTTGTAATGAAAATATTATGTATTTTTTCATTTTATATCAAAAAAATATTGACATTTTGTAAAAACCTAATAGACCATTCTTCTGTTAAAAATTTTTTTTCTTTATCAATTCCTGTTATTATTTTTAATATATAAATTTCATCACCCAAGGGGGGGGGGCGTGCTGAGGAGTGTGAAAGGAATCACACAAATAAAAGTCGTAAACATTTTAGTGTTTAGCATATAAAACATAATCCAGAAGGTTTGAAATCAATATATTTATTGTAGTATAATTCCTAGGTAAAAATCTTTAGGACAACCACTAAATGTAATGCAGCCATTTTATAATTAAATAGGCACTTAATTTTTTAAATTCTTCGTAAAAGAATATGTATAATTTCCGATGTGTATGAAATGATGCTGAATATAATAAGAGTTTAATATTAATAAGAAAAGATTCTGTCAATATTCGATTATTGTGATTATTATTTAAATATTTTAAATAAAAAGGAATCATCCATTGAAATGACTGACAGAGTTTGAAATTGATTAATACTTAAATAAGATTACTTCTGTTTAGTCAACTGGCTTATATTTGGTACGCTATTTAGCTTGAAGGTAAATTAATAAAATCTAAAACCATAAAATTATGAATTAGCCAGGATTATAAAACTCAAATGTCGATAATCGTTGTTTTTAACTAAATTGAGTGAATTTACTACAACTGTGTAATTAGCTAGTAATCTAAATTTTGTTTTTGTAAGTTCATGATTTGGCCTTCACTTGTGGTGTTCAATTCATTGATATACTTTTAATATGATTTTATAAGATTTGTGTGTGAAAATTCGTATAAAATGGATATCTTTGTTTTATCATTATTATTTATTAAGTAATTAAGCAACTTCCATTTGGGTGAGTTAAAAACGATTCTATCTACACCATTCTGGGGCTAAGAGATAGTTCAATACATTTAAGTGTTGGGCTATTTTCGCCTGTGGACAATGGGATTTGTCAATTTTAATTAGCGTGATGGATGGTTGTTAATGGGTTAGAGTTTCGGTGTATTTAAAATAATCCTATTCACTAAACGTGGCGCCTTCTCTGGTCAGTTTTATTTCTTAATGATTAAACTAAATACTTCATTTTATTTGTATATTTAGTATAATTTATGACAATACTTTTATATTTTTGGAATAACTTTTCAAAATATCCTACAGAGATTTTAATTTATGTTTAAATGCGTAATTGCATTTTAATTTGTTCATATAACCAGTAAGATGACCAGTCAATTCTTATTTTTATTATTTTTGAAGACAACAGAGGAGAGACTCTCTGTACGTTTTATATAGAGTACAGTTTCTCCTCTGACCGTTTCTAAAACCATAAAATTCATGTGAAGATAACAACTAACAGAGTTGATTGTTACGACACTTGATATATGGTTGACTTTGGACTATTTTTAATCACTAGCATGTATATAAAACTCTAAATATACATTCTTTACAGTTATAGAAATGTCTAGAATATGCCAACAATATTTCATGACGCTATGTTTTCGATTTTGAGTTTTCTTTTGTATGACGGACAGAATGCCCCCACGAAAATGAACTAATTAGAAACTCAGACTAAAACTAGTATACTCCGACAAACACTGTTTTATTGTAAGCTAAAATCGAAATTCTATCATTTGTAGCAATTAAGTTTCGTAATAAACTAGTACGATATTGGATCTATATACTCTTTTTTATTTTAATTACAACGTAAATATAAGATAGGATACGAAATATTGACAAAAAAAACCCAATTTCATTACTTTTGAAAATATCTCAAGATGATTACATGTAATCGAATGCTAGCCGCTATTTAGATGAACTAAAGAAAATTGAATTATTGTACATCAAATTCAGCAGTTAAATTTGAATAAATTATAGAATTTAAGTTTTACCATTGCTAAGTTAGATGGATTTACGTACTGTTGGTATACTTTTAACTTCTGTATATATTCTCGTAGTTACAGAGATAGGTTTGTAATTTTATTGCATGTGTTATGTCTTAATTTGCATATTCACAACTAACTTGGTATACGAGTGCATATTACATACTCATAAAATATACAGTACTTGTGCATTCCATTCCAAATGGAATATGATATTTTACTAATTAATTATAGAGGTGTGTAATGTGAATACACATAGCATAGCATAGTAGATAGCAGACCGCGGACCTGTTGCATATAAATGTCTTTTTTTTTATATTATTTATATGATGGAATTAAGTATTGTGAATTTATATTTATAGAAATTATTAGTTTTTATTTATTTTAAAATTTATTATACTTAATTTTTATTTTAAAAATGTTTGATGTGCAATTAATTATGCGTTTGAAAAAAAAAATGTTTTTGTAATAATTTGAAAAATCATTTTTATGTTTTTTTTTTTTTTTTTTAATTATTGAAGTGAAAATTTCTTTAGACGCGCTGTGCACTTTATATAGCGTCGCTGCTATACCACAAACCTATAGAGCAAAATTTGCAAGAGTAATTTCTATGGAACTGTACATCTTTTTACTTTATTCATATGAATATAAAACGATACAAATTGTATTTTATATTATTAACCTCGTCCTGATAAAACGAGGCTTCTGCTGTGTGGTCTTAAGCACACACAATTTAATTTATTTTTTCTCGTTATAATAAAAAAGTTTTATAAAATTAAAATTTTTTGGATTCAATACAAACTCGCCCCTATAGTTTTCTAACCAAAGTTTAACATGTTAATATGTTTGTGTTTTGAAAGTATTAAATTATGGATTGCATCCACATATGATATAATTAATATTGTATATTAGCTAATAGCATGTTGATTATATTTTGATAAAGTCATATATGGATTCACATTAATAATGCTATACTTTCGAAACACTTTAATATTATTTATAAAATTATAATGTTTATTATAAAGTTTTTAATATTCATTAAAATAATAGATAAAAAAAGCCTACAGTGCGTGAAAATGTTGCGTGTTTCAGTGATTAGATTCTTATACAATTGTAACACTGTGAACAGACTTAAAGAAAAAATGTGCTAAACATACTTAACAGACAAAATGACTTAAAATTTAGATTGATTTAGTTTTTACAATAGTATAATTTTAATGAGGTTGTCTATCAGTGAGTAGATTAGCGTTCAAGCCAAAGATATTTCTAGTTCTTTTTAGAACTGATTATATAATAAAAGAATCAGAAAAAAGATGCCTTATTTTTTGCCGTATAGATAGAACATACTTAAAAAAACCACTTGTAATGATTTTCGAAAGAAAAAAATAATTATTCTATTTACATAATTTACATCATGAAAACTGTCACTTATATTAATATGTAACATTGAATGTAATGTTTTACATTATTTTAAGTTGATTATAATACGAATATGTATGTTGTAATGCTTGTTTATAATACTTAACTTTGGTTGTATTGATATACGGAGAAGAAACACATAACCTTAATTTCACCTTCACAATTATATTGAAGAGATTAATGTCTCGAATTAATATGAATAAGTTCGTCTTATTTTGTTCAACTCTTTTGATTTAGTTGTCTTTTTTTAGTTGCAAATATAAAATATTGTAAGATATTTTATATTTGCAACTATACATATTCGCCAGAATTTCAGCTCAAATTGAATTAATTACGCATAATTAAAGTACATTTTAGTATTATTATGTATTTTTACTGTTTGGAATATATGAGTGCTGAATGTATGAATAGTATGAATGCTGATGAATAAAAATAGACATAAAACATCTAAAAAATTGGCAGTGTTTATTGATATATTTTTGCTGAAAATAAAAAGAAAAATGTAAATACTGTAAGTGTGACAAACTTTGAATGTGCATAGTTCAATGACCGTTAATCGTAAGGATATTTAAATTTAACCAATTGATTCCCTTATTTAACTTTTGTATTTTTCTTCACTTGTAACCCGATAAACTTAGGAAGACGTTAACATAATTATAGCCGAAGTATTAAAAAAAGAAATAAATAATTAACTTAAGTTTTCTATTTTTTTAGAGAAATTAACCTTTTTTAAAAAACGCACCCTATGAACGAGAGGCATTTTATAATTGTATCATTTTTGGGTGCCTAAACTACTACTAATATATAAAACCACCAAAATGCTTCAACTCTATTATTTCTTTCCATAGTAGACTATTAGCTAATTAGCTATATATTACAGTACACTATTGTAATACCAAAAATAAAAGCTTTATAAATTTAAGAAATTAATTAAACAAAATAAATATTTATATTTTAAGACTTACGTAATTTTTTATCGTCTTAAGGATACTTAAATTGAAAAACGTTAAAAACAAAGCCATATTATGCAAACTTGTTTGAAACTATGAATTAGATAGATAATTTCTTAAAAACATTATTACTTGGTTATTCCGACTACACTATAGAAGTATCATTTTAGGACAATTCATTTATATCGAAACTTATTGTTTATGGGTAGTTCTTTTGAGATCTTGGACGTCAGCAAGTCCAGTAACGATATACCGAATCACTACAACATTTTCAATTTTGTAAAAAATAAAAAAATTATAGTGTTTTCAGCACGAATGAATATTTGTATAACGAGTGTTTACATGAAACTAATTATTTTGGAAAAGTCAGCAGACAATCCGAATGTGTAAAAATCGGCAGCAGGAGAACTTAGATTTAGCACAGACATTTAAATTCAGAATAAGACAGACATGTACACTTAATGCACGGGGATTGTATCCATGTGTGAACTATTACTGCCAAAGTTTATCTATTTCAGATTTAGCCTACAAAATTGATAGAGCCTATTTTCTGTTTGCATTACTAAGTAATTTTTTTGAATAAAATGATTTATTTCAATAATTCAAGTATTTCAATTTTTATAATTCATTAAAAAAACAGTTAGGCCTATAACACCAAATAATTTTTCGTTTCATCAATCTGGATATGTTAGAGTTGATTTGTAAAAGCTTTTTAGTATTATTATTATTAATTTTTTTAAAATTCGGCCATCATTATAAATTATTTAGTTTAATATTTAGTTTGATAATATAACAATCGATTCTAGTGAAATTCGTTCTTCCTAAATAATATTTAGTTTGATAATATAACAATCGATCCTAGTGAAATTCGTTCTTCCTAAAAACATGCTTAAAAATGCAACGCTGCCCCTTCACTATTAAAGTAATCATCTATGGTTTGTATTTTAAACTCGATTTACTCTTACATAAAGAAACATACAGATAAAGCCAGGCAACTTTCAGAATATTAGAATATTTCGAAGTAATGATTACTTTTTTTGCACTTTATAAATAAACTTATTTACAACAAATTGAAAAATTAATATTTCAAATTTACTGTCAAGTAAAAATAACATTAGCTAAAGCCATCAGTTTTCGTGAAGACATATAAACGAATTATTTGGTTTGTATAGATATATCATTATATAGATTTGTTTCATAAAATTTGACAATTTGATTACAAAGTAGATTAAGTCACGAAAGGTTCCACCAACCTGTGATGTAATCGGAAACAATAGCATTCGATATACTTTATTGTATAAATATTTGAAATGATCGAGCCTTTAAGCAACAAAGAGGAAGTAAATTGAGCAACTATAATAGGTAATAACATTGTGTTTTGACGGAGATAAGTGTTTAATTTAAAAATTGAGCTGATTGTTTTACAAAAATGGTGTGTGGTTATTTTTTGAAGTTCTACTTCTTTTGTACATTTTAACTATATATGGTAGCTTACCCCGTTCTGCGAACATGAAGTGAGTCGTGAAATAGAATCGGAATTAATATATGTATATTAGAGTGAATTTATATGTATATTAAAGTATAATAAATCTTCCAACTTTAAGTAATGTTCAAAGTAAGAAATTTACAATAATGAAAACCTCAAATTTATTTCCATTTTGTGCGTTTGTTTAAGCCTGGAAACTCAATTTATCTTAATAATTGCTAGTGAAAATTAATGTAAGTTCGCCTTAATATTAACCTGCTTTAAGTATGTAATAACAATTATCTAACGGTAATTTACTGACAATTTCACACAGCCACGCTGGAATTTACGCATTGCGCACCTGCGAAATTATAGAGTCGCCACGAACACCATTTATTATTATTCGTTTTAATCAAATGGTCAATTCGCTTTTAGTTTTCGCGAGACTAACGCATGGCGATTGATATTGTTTCATATGTAAAAAGACTAGTTAAAAAAAAGTATTTGAGCTTATGTGAGTTATTGCATATAATTGAAAATTTTACAGACTGAGAGAAAGATAACATCTCGCTTCAACATTTGCAGTGCAAAAAGTTTTATATTTTATATATTATAGTTTAAAAAATTGCCCAATTTACGCCTTATATTCGTGTACGTATTGTATTAATAGAACATTGCGCTCATTGCCATTGGGGTCAATTGTTTATTTTTATTTTCAATGAATTTTCAAAGATGATTCAATGAGAATTTGATCTTAATCTTTAAGATAAAAATTGTTTTGTGTTTGCTGAGTAAGGTGATTAATATGTCATTCAGAAATGATCAACAATAGAAATAAAATCATTGACCCCTAGATCGAAAGGTTAATTTTATATTGCAATCGATTATGATAATCTCAACGTTTTAATGGAAATAATTTAAAACTTAAAATATATTCTGGATGTATATAATCTTCTTTATTTGGTTTTCAAATTAACCTAAAACCAGATATTAACCAGATATAGTGTACAAGACCACAGACTTAATAAATAATTTTTGCAGTGACCTAAAATATGAAACTAATACTTTTAAGTACAAGGTGACTTGAAGAGAGTGAATCTAATTTTGAAGAATATTTTGAAAATAAATCTATTTTATTATACTACAATGGGGTATATTAAACAACATGTTAAAAATCATCCGAACTCCAAGGGAAGAAGTCATTTTAATGATTTAGAGGTTGTTTTCATTGTACATACAATTACAAAAATTGAATTGAAAATTTGAAAACACTTTTGAATTCTTCGAAAAGTGTTTTATTTTCATGCTATAAACGAAAAATATTAAAAAACAAGTTTTAAATTTGGTTTACTCGCACATAATTGTTATAAGTTTTTTCCTCTTGAAGTTTTTTCCCCTAGTGAATTAAACTTAAATCGTTTGTAGGACTACAATAAAAGAGGCAAAAAAAATTTCAAACAATCCTAGGGACGGCCAATAACAGTGAAAACTTATGTTAAAACTAAAAAATAACAATATTTTTATTTCTTAATTAATTGTAGCTTCAAATACATGATTAAAATAATTCTTAAACAAAAATATAATTCAAACCATAAACAGTAGACGCTTATAATCTATTCACAACTCAATTAACTGTAGTTGTATAGATAGATATATTCAATATTAGTGTTGCATGCAAGGGATCCTAGTCACACTTATAGCTACAAATATACTTTATACACGACAGCATATATAACGATTATACGAAGCGAACTATACGAAGATTACGTTCAGAGCGTGAGCATGCAACCTGGAGTCGGTTAAGCATATATCTTGGTAACGCGGTTGGTTTGGTAAAAATCATTCTACGCGTCTAAAGAAGCTTTCACTTTTTCAAAATTTCAGTAACTTTTATTCTGCCATTTTTTAAAATCCTTAAAAACTTTTTACAATAGGTATTATTATATATAATTTTGTAACTGTATGAATTACATATTTAGGGTATTTTATAAATACTAATCATTACAAATAGTTGACACTGAGCCTTATTTCGGATATATTGAAACAAGGAATGAAACTCGAATTTTGAAACACTTGAAGTTGATAAATTTTAAAAATACTTTAAATTTTGTTTTTCTTGTTCATTTGAGAATTTTTGATCTATATTGAAGTATATGTATTACAAAAATTAAAGGTTTCTAATTTTAAATCGAAGATATTTGAAAGAAAAGCTTTTACGAAATATCACATCTAAATATCACTTCTTATTTAAATAAAAACAATTCTGTTTTAAATTACAAAATATTAATGACTAAAATCCTCGAAGGTAAATAAATAATGACCACACACATATTGTAAAAATAAAGAATAAAAGTTACAGTCGTATAAGCTATAGATTATTAAAACAAATAATTATTTTTGCTTATTGTGCTAAAAAACATGAATTTTTTATTTTTAATGATTGAATCATAAATCATATATTTGTAATCATGTAAGATGATTATCGATTTTATCGATATTCGTAATGATGGGTAAATAATAATTTATTAACGTTGTGATTGATTTAAGATGATTTTAAATACTATGATTATCACACCGACTTATTGACGGTGTAATAACTTACATATCTACGAACTATATGCTATATGCTTTACAGGTTTTAACTGCGGAACCAACTTTTAGTGATTGGATTTCAATGTTAGAGGATTTTTTAAATTCCTCTTACAATTTAGTACAAATTTTATTATTTAAAATTTTACGCTATTTGTTTTTATTTTTTCTCTAATTCATGAAAATAACGTTATTTCGAATATAGTATAACCTTTTACAGCTGAATTTGATCAGTTTTTCAACGATAACCTTCTTAATTTTTCAGCTATCAAATTGAATGATAAATCATTTTGCAAGGTCAATAGAAACGTTTAAAATAAAATTTCTTCGAAAATTAACTTTTAAAAAAAACTTTATTTTTTATAGAAAAAATAATTTTTTATCTTTATAGAATTTTTATTCTAAACTATGAACACTTCTAAAACTTTAAACTTTTCAAATTTATTTTTGAATCTTAGATAAAATAATCTGAACATTTTTTGCGAGAAATTTTAACATTTGGAAGAATGTCATTGGCTAAAATACTAATTTTTAATCTATAAAATTAAGTAAACGAGACTATTTTTATTATAACTCCTTTAATTTTCGAACTAACGACCTCATCGACAACTCTTTTTGAATTACTATGTACTTCCGAAAAGTTGCAGTGAGTTTTCCCCAAATTATATTTTTTATTTTTGATATTAGATATTGTGTCAGTATTTCATTTTTACTATGCTAAATTTTTTTATACAAGCTTTATATATTGTTACGCATACATTTTTTAATAAAATGTACGGTTTTCGAGATAGTCGTGAAAAATTCAGAACATGTATTTTTTAGTGTTAAATCGACATTTTTAATGACGGACAATTAAAAAAAATTTCACCTATCGAAAGTATTGTTTTTAATAAGTAGTTTTATGGATTTTACTAGTTATTTTAATGTTGGGATTTTCGACCCACAGATAAGATGGCTTTCACCTCATTTTCAATTGGTAGGGAATTTTCAATTGGTAAACTATTTTGTATGTGATATTTAACAACCAAATATTCATTCAAATCTATTCACTATAAATGGATTCCGTCATTTTGGACTTATATTGACTAATTGTACTCCACTAATACGTTCAATTTCAGAGTATCATCGTACGATTTTATGATTTCAAAATTGATTGAATTTTTTTTTTTACGAAATTTAATCACGAATGATAATATTTTACGTATTTTTGAGTTATATTTGGTTTTGAGCTTAATGATTTTGTGTCAAAAAGATCTTGAGTTACAGTGGAATTATTTTATTTTGTTGACACTTGTTTGAATTGGAATTTTAGTTGAATTTTCTTTATATTAGATTAAATACGTCTACAAGCTTTTGATGTGGAAACTAAAAAATCAAAGAAATCAAAAGGAAAAACTGAGTGTCTTCCAAAAACTTCATGACCTTTAATAAAATCCCAATAATAACCTGGGATTTTTTTCGTAGGTACATAAACCTTTTGCGAATTAATCGAAATAAGCGCTTGAAATTTTTGCATTTATAGTTGGAAAACCATGTAAAATTTATTATACAAATCAACAAAAACAAAAATTTTGCTTGGAATTTATAAAGTTCTTAGAACTCTGAACCATCATGCATCATAAAAACAAAATTTGTAGGGAATAAGTCAGTATCTTAAATTGAGAAGTCATTATACCCAAATGGGAAAATTAAAACGATTCAACACCCTAGTAAGAAATTGGACGGATTGAAACACATTTTTTACTTTTCAATCATTTGGATACTGGTTTCTCTACTTGAATGTGAGCTCTAAAGCCAATTAATACATGATGAATTCGATTTCCGATAAAATTATCATATTTTTATGTAATATTAAGCATTTTCGACGCTGGCTTCTAAATTCTTTTTAAATTGTATTGTTATGCCGAAATGTGAAAAATAAGGGTAACATGCTTGATCTGTAAAGTAGATTTGTTCTTTTGTAATTACTAATCCGAAAATGTGAACTTCTTAAATTCGTCTAGTTAGCTCAAAAGTCTGTATATATAAATATTTAAGAAAAGAAAAAATTAAAACGCCGGATGTTTTTTAAAATTGAAAGCTGGACTCTCTCCCATTGGGTTTTTATAATACAAGTGGGTCTTCGCCTGCTTTTAAATTTTATTTTTTTTAAATGTGTATATTCAACACAGTATACCCTGCTTTACTGACATTCATCATATAATATTAAAAAACGCATTAGGATCTGTTCGGTCTTAAGAGCATACATTGAGAACATAGATGTATTTATATTATTTAGTTTATTAGTCGCATTCGAGCTTTTTATTTTATCTTTTTTTAATCTTTTATTATTCTTGGAGGCACAAGCAACAAAAACTGTAATAAAAATCCAAGAAATTTTTCTGGCAAATTTCTATTTTCATGTTTTAAGCCGATAAACATTCATATTGATTTTCTTACAATTGTTTATTCTTTAACTTCTTTTTACTATACAGTTTTACTCTCTTAAGGGCGTTCATAGGATATATTAAACAAAGATTTTCCATAGGAAATTTCTATTATAAATTATGTTTTGAATGAAAAATGTTTATGATGTTTATTATACATCTTATTAACATTAAATTAATTAATGAGGTTTAGATTAAAATTTTGTTTTTATTTGTTTTTAAGGGTTTGTTAGGGATAATTTTTGAGACCACTGAACAATTTTTGCAGCGATAGAAATGTCTTTCATCGTTATATCATCTGCGTGTAGCATATTTTGCTTAAAAACATATTATCATATAAGGATTTCAAAGGATGATTTTTGCTCAACTGATTGAGAGGCTATATCAATGTAAATTATGGTACCTACAATTGTTGAAAGAGGAGCAGTTCACTGAGCTGTTACCATAACTTTTCCAAGCGCAAAAAAAATGTAATAATATCGCGACATTTTTCGGATTCGTTATCCTTTAATTGTTTGATCATGAGAAAAGGATTGAAAACAACCAAAAGTAGCAATTTTTTTAAATTTTTATAATTAAACAAAATCCGCTTGTCATATTTTTTTTTAGGTATATAATTGTAATGCATTCAATTACTTTTCATTTTCAGTTTTGTAATACAATTGTAAGAAAATTATTTTGTTATCTAATAAAAAGTTTCAAAATTTTAAAAAATTCTAAGAAATATTATTTTCTTGGGAACGTCCTTAAAAAATTGGAAAAAATGTATTATAATATTTAGTGAGTTATGGTATTATATAGTAATTAACATAAGTTGTATGGGATCTCATTAGACTATTGGCAACATATTATAAACATTTCCTTGAATTTTACTTTACGAAATTGAATATACCTCGAAGGTATTTATCCACAAAATAATTGAAGATGGCTAAAAATTGGTTTGTTATACACTCTGCATTTGAACGTCACAGCCAAAGCCAAACGATATCAGAAACAAAATTCGTTACAAAGGTACATATTTATATTATATTTATATATATTTATCAGAGAGACGAGAAGTCGGCCTCGCCTAAAGCACCGGAGATTCTATAAATGATAGCGGATGTTGTGATTAATTGCTTTATACGATCATATTATTTATATTATGTATATCTATAAATATCTTCCATCTTTTGATTTAAGACGAATATGAAGAGAAAGAGAAACAAAGATGTTTGTTGCTAATTTATATGTTTGCAATCTCTTATAGGTCTTGGACGGTCAATTACATATAGAATCGTTGGATATTTGAATGTTTGTATTATGTATCTAAGTATATACATGGAGATCATTTTCAAAGCTTTATATTGAAATATTTACATGTACTCAACTGAGTAAAATTCAAGCATTTAATTCGAAAATAAATAAACCTGTATTTTGTACATGTTTATCGCAAATTTCATTGATGAATGTAAATCTATATTTGACATTTTGGGGAATGGCATTTTGAATGAAATTTGAAAATGTTTGCAAAAATGTATTTTTACATATCAGTGATCCTAATTTGATGTTTTGATTTTTTATTTTTCTCAAATATCTATTTTCTGAAATAATCGATCTTCATAAAAATTAAATGATTAGTGTACTATACCTTGAATTAAAGTGAAAAATTGAATGTCACTTGCGAAAGCTTTATCTTCTTAACTAACATTTAGAGATGATATAATTGAAAATGGCAACATTCTGAACAACTAAATGTCAAAACAAAAAATTTAGCTTAGGAGTCTAAAAATTTACTGCCCTAATAAAATCAAAAAAAAAAAAAAATAAATAAATAAATTAATAAAACACCGAAGTTTTAGTATGTAAAAACTATTCTTAGGAACTTATTTATTAGGCTATTAAATTCCAAAAAACATGTGTATCGCAGTGCCGACACCTGAATAATTTTCTGAAGTTATTTTAAGGAACATCAATGGAGGGATACTGAAAGCTCGTAGAGTTCCGTTAAAAATGATACACATGAAGGCGCTACCCTTACACCAATTTGGAGGCTTTCATTAACAGTATTGTAAAATATTATCTATATAATATACGAAGTAATTTAAATGAGAAAAATATTTTTGTGTCAATTTGACAATATTCGCTTTTATTATTTGTTAATAAAAATTTATAAATGCGGAACTAAGACGTTTATTCGACAACTGTACGACGGTTACAATTCTCGTCGAAATAAGCATCACAATATATATATTATAAATAAATGTGACACTCAAAAATATATTATTTGTTTTTAAATTCGCAGAAATACAGAACACCTCAAGTTTAATAAATAACTATAATACATTTATCTAATTCATTATAACGAATATACTAATTTGTTTTCTGTTTATTATACGTTGCTATCAAATTTACGTATATTAGACTATAGATGCCAATCAAAAAAATTATACGGTGTATATAGCGGTTGTAATAATTATAAGCATACCATTTACCACATTCTAATATGGCTTTTTAAAATGAGGAGCTTAATTTCCACTTATTCGGAAGTATTTGCAGAAAATTAAAGTATATAAGCTTAATTTATTGACACATTTAAGCTCATCTTCATTTCAGGCAATAGCTTAGTTTTTTGTTCTTATTTTCTCATAGTTGAAAAAAACAAATGAAGGTGTTTTAGCAAATGTGTAGTTTAATTATATTTACACAAATTTGATAAAATATCTAATATAATTTTTTTGTTTTAGGTAAGAAAAATGTTTCCAGTTACAATGTGAGATTTACATTCAATTCTGTAAGTAACTGGCAGTAACTAACCAGATAAAAAGTAATCATGTTTGTAAGAATTACGCACATGCCAATTGGATTAGATATTAACCGGTGACATTGCCTGTCATTGTTCTGAATAAATAATTTCGTAATTGAAATATTAAGTGGCAAATTATAGGAGTCATTAAAAACAGATGTAAAAATGTTAACTTGTCTAGCTTCTGCCTCTTCTCAACTACTGTTACTAGTAAATGCATTAAAACATTTTTAGATTTTAAGCTGAAGCATGTAGTTAAGTTCAAAGTTCACTTATTCTAAAATGAGGGAAGAAAAATGAAGTGTGTATGGATACTTCAATATATGGAATTTTGATAGTACGATAAGTTGAAATTAAATAATGCACTGTGACTGATTATTACTTAACCTGATAATAAAATGAATAGAATTTAGTTCGAATGAATCAATGAATCGATTTTTTCATTCACGAACTTCAATTCACATTTTAGGTCTAGAATATGCAACCAAAATATCAGCTCGCTAACTCTTTTCGTTACTTTGATGACGGACAGTCAGAAATAAACTAACTAGGTGATACTATAAGAACACCAAAACCAAGATTTTTGTTATTGCGTTTAATTAAAATTTTCTTGCTTTACAAAAGACCAAAACTAGTATACTCTGATTGAAATATTTGAATTGTTTTAATTTTTGGGTAAAAAGACAACATAGAATTTATTTTTATTTTATTTTATTTATAGAGGCGAGTCGATGACATTTATTGTACAACTGTATGACTCTTAGAAATAAGCGTGATAAATTTATTTTATTTGTTTTGAAAGACGCAGGAATACATAACAACTGATATACTGCTTTCTGTGTAATATACGTTGCTCTCAAATTAACGTACATTCGACTTTAAACTCCAATCAATAAAATTAGACAGTGTTTGTCGAGTATAAAATGCATTGCAATAGCGTCTTTTAGTTTCATGTTGTGACGATACAGCATGCACAGTCTATGAGAAAATGGTTTAAATTTTATTTCCGTATCATTCAATTTTGATTGTAATTTTTTTCATTCTAGTGTAACTGTACGTAACTTAACTGTAAATAATTTTTACAGTTACAAAAATGTATAAAAGTACAATAAGAAAAATAAAGCTAACGCAAAAATGGACAGATGTTTCAGTAGAAGCTATTTGAAAGTTTCGTTTTCATATAAATGATCAATTATATAATAATTTACTTTTAGGACCTATGTATTAAAGTAGTTCGATCATGCATGCAAAATATTACGAAATCTTTCAAACATTGAATATAGTAATATAATTAAATGCATAATGCACATGTTAAAGTTTGAAGACGAACACCGCATTCAACGTTAGATAAATGCAATGAAAAATCGCATTTCTTGTACACGTTTTATGGGAGAAGTGTGAGAAAACGACATATTTGTTTATTTTTGTCCTAAAGAGAATTTTACCGTTTTGATAAAAAAATGTGTATTCATTAGAAAAATATGCTCTGAATAACTAAAAACAGGTATAAATTGACCACGTCGTTTTGATAAACAATTAAAATAACATTTAAAAGATTATTTCCTATACATACTATAGAGAGTAACTGTATGCGTTTATGTACTGTAGTGTAAGTTATAAGTACAATACGTTGTAAAAATACATCCATCAGTCTTGGTACTGTGTGTTATACATACGTAGAATGTAGAAGCTAATGCTTTTGTCGGAAAGAACTACATTAAGAGTAAATACGTACACAAAAAAGTGTAGTCACACCTTCAAAGATCATAATTAGTAAGTACTATATGTCGCATCTGTAACTATGACAAAGGAGATTGATTCAATGCAGTTTAGTGTATACTTTTGTAATAGTGTAACCTTAGTACACTTTTTAGTGTAAGTTAGTTATTTATATACAAGTGAAAATAAATATGACTGTCAGTACTCAATATAAGGTTGAATATCAATGGTTTGAATATTTGTATTCATAAGTATTTATTAAATACTATAATATGCAGTCCATACAGTTATAAATACATAAATAATCATATGTATTATAATTATATGTTTATTAGATCAATTTTAGTTGAAATTGTGGCGAATCTAAACAGTTTACGAAAACATTTCGCAAACTAAACTTGTTTGTATTGAAATATAATCATTTTTTTTTGTATTTGAATTTTTGTTTATTTTCTTAAAGTTGAATCATGGTTGAATCAATTGGCCAATTTTGCTCATTCACGAGGTTCTACTTACATTTTATTTAGAGTACGTCACCAAAGTTTCAGCTTCCTATCTTGTCGTTTTTGGCTTATGGTGGTGGATAGATGGAAATGGACTAATAGTGAATCTATAAACATTTATACCAAAATTTTAGTGGTTTCAATATTTTCTAGCGTTACAAATTTATGACTAAAATTAAATTACATATTTTAAATATGTCGAGTTTAAAAATTAATGTTTACAGTATCACATTTCTTAAAATAATTTTTTTTTTTTTGAATTAATTTTAAAGCTGAATGCAGAATAAAAGTTTGCTGGCAAATTTGTATTATACTTATAATAATTAATTTTTATAAATAAATAATAAATTTGAATTAGCTTATGTGTAAACAAAATATATATTTTTAAAAATTTTACACTGTTAAAAATATTTTAATAAATCTCCGTACATAGTACATACTTAATGTAATGGGGTAGTTTTGTGAAATTTTTTAGTTCCATTACGATTTTTACTTTTATCAGCTTAGCTTTTCCCCTGTATTGTTATACTTTGATGGCAGTTAATCATTCGTAAGATGGTCAGAAATGCGCCTAAATTTGAGGTTTAATTTCTAGTTGGATTAATGTTTATATTTTCACGACTTTTTGAAAATAATAAGACAAAATACATTGCAAAAATTCTTTTCTATAAATTTAGGTTTAAAAATTAATTAGACGTACAACTACATTTGGCTGCTGTATATTCACCATTAATTTAAAAAAAAAGAGACTCTTAATTTTCTATTTGCCTAAGTAATTATTAAATGCTATTATATTATAGAACTAGAAAATTGTCTCCGTGTCCGTACATAATAAGTAACAATAAGTATGTATGTATGCATGTATTCGTATTTTAAGTGTATGTACTGCATGTGTTTCAGCTAATAACTAAAAGTCGAATAATGTTGGTTGGATTGAAAATCATGATATTGCATGTAGATAAACGATTATAGAGTAAATTACATAAATAAATTATTGAAATACTACCAATAAATTATATTATTTCAAATATTATAGATAGTTCTATCGGGTATCTCAGACCACCCGTCCACCATTTCTTATGTATAAAAAGTTCAAAATTTGTTTAGTTTTTATACTCGAAATATAAAACATATCGGAGCAAGTATATTAATTTTAGTTTTTTCATAAAACTAAAAGTCTTCATACACTGAGAGAAAAAAAAATTTTTTTCAAGTATTTGATTTACTTGTTTGAAAAAATACTCAAAATAAGTATTTATTACTTGAACAAATAAAAAAAATTCTAATTTCAAATATTTATTGCTTACATATAGCATTTCACGTTTTTCGTTTCTAATAACTTGCAATAAGCAGTCATTACTTCAATTTAGTAAATAAATTCTTCAATCTAGAATTATTTTTGCTCCAATTGAGAATTTATTTCGTTAGTTATAAGAAAATTTATTTAAAGAATATTTTATTAAATTTTAATAAAAAAAATTTTAGTTTTAAATATTTATTGCTTAAATTTATATAAAAGGGTCTTAAATAGATAGATACATTTGAATATTCAGATGTTGGAATAACCCAAATATACAACACATGTTACATGAACTAACATGGACAAATGATGAAAAGGAACAACTTTGTAAATATAGTAGTAGGTAGTTCAGTCTGATCATTGATGATTCATGGTAAAGACATATATTTCTGAAAACTCTATTTTTGAATAAAAAATTATCTTAAAATAAATAAAGTGTTTAATTATTTAAAATTATACATCATCACATACCATAATCCCAACAATTAACAATAACGCACAAGTGAATTATTATGGATGAAAAAACTGCAGAACTGCTAAATAAATGGGAACTGTCTCAATTGATAGAAGAATTTCGTCGTAAGTAATAAATTTATTTTAATTCATAAATAATTTGGTTACTTTTCATACTTACAATATAATAAATATTTATTTCTAATATTTACTTATGTTTAAAAAAAACTATCTATCTATAACTCAAGATCGAAAGTTTTTTACTTTTCTAAATTGGTAAATAAACATTTATTTATAAAACTGAAACATTGTTTTTAAGAAAAGAGTGTTAATTATGCCAGTTAATCTGTACTTTCTTACATCAAGTATTTTTTTCTTGCATCAAGTATTTTTTTTCTTGCATCAAGAAAGTCATTGCTTTATTTAAAATTATTTCAATCTTTAAATTGAGTATAATACAAACTTGAATTCCACAGTCGTAACAGGGTATTTCTCGAGTATTTTAAAAATTTCAATTGGCATTTTACATAAAAATTTTTTTATCCACATCCATACACTAAAGTACTTTATAATTTTATGTGAAAAATTATTAATAAATAATAATATTTTGAATTCAGGGAATGAAGTTGATTTCGAGACGATGAGAAATTTAACTCCAGAATTAATAAAAGAATTAATTCCTAGTCTTTTAGTACGTGTAGAGTTTCAAAAAAAATGGCAGGCCGATTTTCAAGTTATCGATAATGGAGAAAGCTCATTATCAATCGATGATCCTCCCAATCACGAATCTGTTAAAATGGATGTGAGTAAAAAATTCAAAATTATCTTCTATACATTTATATTTATTGATATTTTTTTAATAAATAATAATTAATTCTTACAGAAGGAAAATATTGACAACAGCTACAACTTTCAAAAATTCCAGCGACAAAATTGTTTTATTGGGAATCTGTTAATTTCTTTGTCTGTGAATGATTTGATAAAAAACTGCCCTCGTGCTACCGTGTACTTCAAAAGTTATGAGAGAAACAAAGTACTTAACACCAAATTTCGAAATCTCCTAATTGAAAAAATCATCAACTATGCTGTATCATTGAAGCCCGTGCATGTATAATGAAGTTTTTTTAGGTTTTTCAACATGAGATTTATTGAATATATTATATTTCTGATTTATTTATATTTCCGTAATTTGAATATTTTTTTTTTAATTTTAAATAATGCATGATATAAATTTATTGTTTTATTTAATTTTATTTATTTCACCAGGTTGAAACCAGCTGACTTTCTAATTATATTGGAAAAATTTATGGAAGTTTTTCCTACGGAAAATCCAGCAATATATTATAAGCCATCTAAAACTGTTATTGTCAATGGAAAGAAAAAGACTCAACCAGCAAAAGGAAAATTTTATAACAAGTATCGAAACCACAGAACTGACTTAAATAAGATTTCTCATTTAAACCGTGAAGAGTCGGAATCATCAGATTCTGAAATTAATGAATCAGAAATAGACGAAAAACAAGCAGAAAGTGTTGAATGGTTGCAATCTCATCGAGGAGATGAAGATCAAATTATTTTTCATTGGATCCAGTCTGAACCTGTGCGACAAAATATGCGCTATTTATCACATTGGTTAGAAAATAAGTTACTTGTACTAAATGATTGATAGTATTTATATTAATTTATGTATTCATGCTAAAAATAATATTCTGAATAAATAATTAAGTTACTTTTATTAAGTATGTGTATTTTTATTTTTATTGTAAGTATTATTTGAAATAAACCTTTAATTCTTAGAAACAAGCAAAAAAAAATTTAATGGAAGAAAAAATATATTTAACTTAAACATCTTTTGTACTAATGTTTATAGTCAATTTACTAAATTCAAACTAAAAAAAGGTTTGAATTCAGTAAATTGGCTATATATACAAGTACAAAAGATGTTTAAGTTAAATATATTTTTTCTTCCATTAAATTTTTTTTTGCTTGTATCTAAGAATTTAATTACTAGATTTTAATTTTTTAAATTCTTGAATCAAGATTTTTGTTTAGTAAAATCAAGAAAATTCTTTCTCGGCAGTATTGAAGAATATAAAATACTTAAGTCAAGTATTTTTACTTGAATTTACTCATTTTTTTTTCTCAGTGTAGAATCACTTAATTAGTCCATTTACGCCTGTCTGTACGTCCAATTGCTATGAAGATAACTCAAAATCAAAAGAGATAGCGAGCTGAAATTTTGGTGGTTTATTCTGGGCTTAAAAAATGGGCTTACGGTTTGCGAATGAGCAAAATCTGTCCATTGGGTCAAATGGATCGATGACCCACGTTTTAACCAAAAAGATTGAAAAAAAAAAATTAAAATAAAAAAAGGGATGTTTTTATTTGAAACACCTATTGTTTGAAACATTTTTTCGTATTTTGTTTGGATTCGCCACAATTTACGCTCCAATTTAACTAAAAAATACATGTAGTTACCATATACATGGTTAGCCATAATAATTTAAAAAAAATTTTGTTTAGTTTTTATACTCAAAATATAAAACTTGTCGGAGTAAGTATATTACGTCCGTTTGTTAAAATTGCCATAACTAAAAAAAAGGAGATACCTGAAATTTTGATGGTTTATTCTGTGCTTAAAAAATGGATTTATCGTTTTTGAATGAGCAAAATCGATTCATTGGGTCAAATGGGTAAATTTGACCTTTTAACCATAAAAAATTGAAAAAAAATTAAAATCAAAAAAGGTTTGTTTTTTATAAAAAAACTTTTATTTGAGACATTTTCTCGTAAAATGTTTGGATTCGCCACAATTTACCTAAAAAATACATTTATATGTAGTATACAATATATATTATTCCCGAGTAGAATTTATACTTATGCCTGACTATAACCTAATAAATTGGAGTTATAACTCACCATTGGTCGTTGAATCTGAAGCCTAGAAGCCATATGAAGCGATTGAAGTCAGCCATAAGCTCACGATGTTATGACATTTTATTAGTAGCAACTTGTTGGATAATTTTTTGGCTAATAGTTTAAATAAGAAAAATGATACTGACAGTGACTTGGGTAACATTCAAGTATCCTTGATTGCGTGGTATACATTTTTTATTTTTTTTATTGATTTCGCTGATGATACAATTTGAACTTTTAGATTTTGAATTCAGATATCACCGTGATATATATATATATATATATATATATATATATATATATATATATATATATATATATATATATATATATATATATATATATATATATATATATATATATATATCATTTAAGCTTTAAAAGAAGAAAGAATCAAGACAGGAAATACACCTTTTTTCGTACTAATGAAATATATAGGAGTAAATTCTTAAAATTTGAAACAAAATTTATTATTTACTACTATTTAATATATATATGTGAGTATATATATAGTACATATATATATTAAATAGTAGTAAATAATAAATAGTAGTCTCAAACTCATATGTAATTTATAAGCTCATATCAGTAAAAAAATTATTTTGTCCCCGCTGATAGAGTCTAATGGTAATCTTCCATTTTTATTGTCATAATTTAGTCCATATATCCTTCTAATCACTTTTGTTTCAAATTTTAAGCATATACTCCTATATATTTCATTAGTACGAAAAAAGGTGTATTTCCTGTCTTGATTCTTTCTTCTTTTATAGCTTAAATGATATAGTTTCCTTTTATAGCTCTCGATACGTTATTAATTACGTCACTCAAGTATTTGAAAGCCTACCGTGGCACGATTTCTTTAACTTACTATTAGATTTAATTTAAATTAACCCTGCATCACCTTTCATAAATTTGAAATAGGTTAGAAGGGTGAGAATTGATCTCGGATAAATCTGACACTTTGCATAACTGCTAACACCCCTTGGTTTAATCAATTTCCGGATACTAAGGTTATAGATTTATTGAAGTTGTTTCGGCAACCGACATAGCATTCCAATAAGTATTTTGCATACATAATTTATTTATATTCAATCATAATTTGATTTTCACTATAACAAATAATAAAAGTCGTTAATTTTGCAATGAAAAAGGAAATTATTGGGATAAAAACTATCCTATGCTGTAACTAGGAAAAAATAGCACATAGAAATTATTTTGTTAAGATTGAATCTGTAATTTCGGAGTCTACCGAGGACGAAAAATATATTTTTTGTACATAAAATAGGCTTACACGTCTTTTTTATGTATAAAGGTATACATTTTCGTAATCCCCTTTTCATCCCCTCGCCATTTTGTTTTTTGTTTCGAATAAAACTATATAAAAAGACGGATATATACTGGCATGGCAGTAGGTACATAAACTAGATAAATAAATTTTTATGTTGAGTTTTGTACTCTGCAAGTTTTTTTTATGTAACCCTTTGACCCAACTAAACTCTTACCCATAATGTGGTTTTCACATTTTGCAAAGTATGATTCATAATTCAAAATACAGACTCATAAAAAGACTTCCCTCGTACTCTATTCGCCTGTAGTATTGTTCAATAATTTTTACAATGCAACAATTGTTTGAATGACTAGTAGGTTTCCTGCAAAGGTTGCGTATAATAAGTTTTCTACATGCACAAGAGGAGGCTCTCTCTTCTTATTAAGTTGGCATGATCGTTATAACATAATTTCATGTTCAATAGAATTTTAAAGCCAAATTGTACGGTCAATTAGGTCCAAGTTGTACGGTCAATTAGATTGCGAATAACATTTAAAAGAAAAATCTTCCTTCCAAAATGTTGAATTTTACAAAAACAAAAAAAAACTTGATTTTGTAAGTAGTAGACAACAGGTATGTTAAAATTGTAACAAAGATATTTATGATGGATAGGCGATTATTTCTAGACACGGGGTATATGTGATATAATACATCCGTATTGCCATATTTATTGAAAAATTTTATTCTTCGAAATACGTCACAATTTTCAAAATTTTAAAGTGCGCATTTGGTGACATTGTACCATGGTCTGAAATAAAAATATTTGTCTTTATCATACATCATTATGTTTAAAGGCTGTTGTACATAATATTCAAGTATATAAGTATATTACGGAAATGATTGGTTATTTTAGTAACGATACGATCAAAATTGATTTTTAGACATAACTTGTTATATTTAACATTCAATATAATTTATTTTATTCATATTAATATCAGGAAATATAGTTTTTTCTATAATTTTCTTCTGAATACACTACAAGTACGGTTTTACGGATTGAAATTGATCGCCCTTCTAAAGTTATTGAGATAATTTTGATAAATGATAATTTTTTTAATTTTTCTTGTGAGTATAAGTAGTGTGTACACTTAATTATGATTAATTTATCATATTGTTTCTCTTCGAAAACTATGAAAAGTAATCTCTTTTCTTCGGAGCCCTTCTTTGGTCAAAGTATTTCAGAATTTAAAGTGGTGCACTCCCTTAGTAAAACATTTGTCCTATAACATATCATATCCCCCCCCCCAAATGTAAATTTAAACTGTAAAAAACATAACAATTCTAAGACTTGTTTTTAACTTTTTGCATAGACTTTCGGAAATTCTATTGTATAATAAAAGTTAGAAATTCAGAAATCGAAGAGCACAAAATTGTATAAAGCAAAATCATTAAATGAATAAAGCTTGATAAATTTACTTATAAGATTTTTTTAAATAGGGATTTTACTTTTAAGATCTAAAAGTTTTTATAAGAAAGTAACCCTAATAATAACCTTTAATTAAGTTCCAAAATATACTATTTTACTTTATACGAATTTATATATCCATAGAAATAGTAAAGCCTCTATAATCAAAATAATCAAAAAAGATTTTCTTATCCGAATTTCTTATAGGACTGTCTGAAGATGTGTGTAGATTTTCTGATTAGAAAAATCCTATAGTATGCGTCCAGCATTATAGAACGTGTATGCATTTTTTGAAATTGGAGAAAATATCGAAATAATGCATATTTCCACCACAAAGTCCTTTAAATAATAAAAACATAAAATACGCGTTTATCTGGCGCAGTTCTACCGATGTTTTTAAAATCATTAACATTTAATTATATTAAAAAAAAAATTTTTTTAAGAAATATATATATTACCAGCAAATAAAAATAAAAACCTACTTCAAATTGTTGGTCATTCTGTGTTTTACGGAGAAAATTTACAATTTGGAAAAAAAATAGTATCCAAAATCTAAAACAAAAACTATCCTCAAAGAATGCAGCAATTTGAATTCGGAAATACTTAATATATACCAAGGTAGATAATTTTTGAAAACAAAAAAAATTACAGTAGAATGAAACCAATTGGAAACGGATGATATTATGATAAAAATGAAAGGAAAAATAAATTACGGGCGATCTTAGTAAGGGAAGTAGGAAGGGGTGAGTTTTTAAGGGTAAAAGTCTAATGGAAAAAAGTTAAATAGCAAAGTTGTAGGTAATAAAAAGATCTACAGCTTTTGTATTTACACTTTTTTCACATAACCTCAAAATTTATGTGAAAAATTGAAATAACCAAGTTTTTGGTTTTTTATGTTTTCTCTCCAAAATTTGCTGAAAACTTACCTTTTTATGTTCCAAATACACTGTAATTTTTTTGATTTAAAATATTTATTTTTTCATCTTACTTTAAATAAATATCGAAAAAGCACCCTAATTTTCAATCGAAAAATTTTGGATTATGTGAAAAAAGTGTAAATACAAAAGTTGTGGATCTTTTTATTACGTACACTTTTGCTATTTAACTTTTTTCCATAGGACTTGTAGGTTTGCCGGAAATCGAAATAAACCGTGTTAATTTCGAAATAAACCCGATCTCAGATCGCCCGTAATTCATTTTTGATTTTATTTTTATCATATTATCTTGCGTTTCCAATGGGTTTTACCCTACTATAATTTTCTTCTTCTTTTTATCATTTTTTAAGGCTTCTACTCTAGTCTAATAATATTATTAATTAGGACAAAATAAAAGTTGTAATTTGAGTTGAAAATAGAAATAAATTGTCATGCATTTTATTGATGGAGCGAATCAAAATTGAAATGTGTTTTCTTTAATTGATAAAACCAGAAGATAAGATCAAAAGTGGACGAAATATTCCAAAAATACCATGCTTTACCTTAGCGCATAGTGAAACTCTGGAGTTCCAAAAGCTATCTTTTCTACCGTATTTTTTAGTCAAAATTTCATCCATTTTCCCAATTTCGCTGGTGTAGTAGTCAATTTTCAATTAAAAAGAAGAATTAAAATAAATATATTTTAAAATAAATTAATGTACAGTTGTTAGTTAACTACATTATTGATATATCAATTTGTATAAGTATTATGTTGACCTAATTTTTAACCCATGGCTTGTATTTTATAATTGGATTGTAATCATTTTACAGAAATACGAACACGATACTTTATGAAAAAGAAGCATAGGGAAAGTTGATAAATTTGCCATTATTCGCGAAATGTTATAACATGATTTTGATGTCTCTTGATGATCAAAATACATTTTGCTGGAATAGAAGTTAATTATTATATTATTAAAGAGCAATGAATATATTTCGAACAATTAAAGCCTATTTCAGTTACAAGCCTTAGTAATAGTAATATACAAATGAAATTATATTTTTGTAAGTTTTTTTTACTTTGTTTTTTGGAAAATAGTAACTTTTTTCCATTATCGAAATCAAAAACTACAAAAATTTTGTTATAAAATTATTCTTGACATTTAATAAAATAAAATTTCATTTTTTCTTTAAAATTTTATTTACGACAAATACACCTCCCACGTTTCAAAATTCTCAAAAGAGGAAGGGGGCTACAAATTTTGAATTTTCTATTAAGGTACAGTGAAAACCTTACGTTCAATGTTTTAAACGAATTCTGTTATTTCGAAAACGAAGCTTGTGAACATATTTGTTTTAATACAATTCTCCAAAACACAAGTGGTTTATTTATCGACGCAGTTACAGTCCAATCTCTTAACTTAGAAAGTTTGTTATGTAACACTCGGTCCTGTTAAAACTGACGTGTCTCCCTAAAAATTGACTTTTTGTATTGCCAAATTTAATTACCAAAGAGGCGAATAGAGGGCTCAAATTTTGATATTATTCAAGTTACTGCCCAAACTGGTTTTGTTTTAGAAATTATATTTATTGTTTCCATTCCAAATGGCCTCCCATTCAGACTGTTTTTCTCATGATCTATATTACGTAGTGTGTCTGCTGATTCTATTTCCTAATTGAACTTTCTTATCGTCCTCTAAACTAGTAAAGAACGTCGCATAGAATGAGATATTAAAAAAAATTATATATTTATAAAAATAATTGATTTATTACCGATTTTAAATTTTAAATTTCCTCTTCTGGAATATTAACTGATATATTTGGTTTATTTGTAAATGTTTGCCAGTTTGTAAGATATTTTAAACATAGTATATACAGCCTGAAAAAAACTATGGTTATTATTATGACTGAAAGTGATGTGAACGAAGCGAGACGGGTAACAGCTAATTAATAATAATAAGTATCTTAAGCCATACCTTTTTCAAAAGTTTGAATTAATATGTCTTTTTTATTTCTTTGACTTTGTTCCAAGAATTAGTTTTTACATACTATTTATAATTTTCAATTCTAAATAATATTTTTTTCTTTATGAAGTATCATGATCGTACCTCTTAATATAATTTTCCAATAACTAGAGTATACCTATATAGATGTTATAAACGGATTGCGTGAATTGAATACAATAAAAAATAAATACTCAAGTATAATTATTATTATTTGAGTAGGATCTAGAGATACTTGATTATGGAAACTAGAACACTAAAATTCTATTTGAAAGAAAAACCTTTATTTGAAAAAGGAATATATAGCATTAAAATCTTACTTCTTTCGAATATTTTCAAAAAAAAAAAATTTTTACTAATATCCAGTAAACCCCGAGTAAATCATACAATTTGAAAACTGCGTGTTTTAGCTTTAATCACTTATAGTTCGAAATGGAACATTTTTCTTAAAAAAAGTCAACCCTTGTTCTAAAGTGTTTATTTTTATAAATTTTATATACAACCGTCTAGTTCATGGAAAAACGATAGCGGGAGGGAATTAAAATATTTGAATCGAAAAGTGATTCGATAACATCTGGATCATATTTGAGTCTTCGTCTTCGATTTTTTCATACAGAAGTCCTTCTAAATCTTGCTATGTATAAGAATTATAGTATATCAATTTCATTATATAAAATTCGATTTACAACAAGTGTCCTCTTTCCTATCATTTATCATAAAAAATATATTATTTATTTTTTTTCTTATAAAAGCAATTTTTTAATATGTAATTTCAAATTAACATTTGATCGATTGTATTAAAAGAACACGTATATAAGGCCAATTAAGTTAAATATATATATATATATATATATATATATATATATATATATATATATATATATATATATATATATATATATATATATATATATATATATATATATATATATATATATATATATATATATATATATATATATTTATATATATATTTCTTACACGTATAGATTGTCTCACTTTAAATTTGTATTCTGAAGTAGAAAGCCTCGTGTGTTTAAAATTACTTCACAGATATCAGAAAACTATATTTGCCATTATTTTGGGTTTGAAAACCGACACTAATTTTATTTGGGTAGCAATTGGTGGTGACATTACTGAGTAAATCAATTTTGTTCGCTTCACAATCAAATCAAGTAAAAAATGTAGAAAACGTTCTACCTATTTCTTGATAAAATTATCCAATAATGTATTTGAAATTTAGAATATTTAATAAATTAATCTCATGTTTATTTCACTAGTTTTTATTTTGAGTTTTATGATCTATAATTTCAAGATGCTATAAAATAATAAATTCTGTTTATTAGCATGCATGCATGGTGTGTATTGAAGACAAAACTAAATTTATTGGTGCCCCACGAGTACCTGAAGTTAATACTAAGACATTAAAATTGTAGAAAATGTAATTATTTGTTCGATTGTTTACATTGAGATTGTACAGGAAACATAAAAATAATAGTTATTTCGTTGAAAATTATAACAATAAAATAGTCAGTACTACACGATGCCTACAACACTTTCCAACGTTTGACACTTGAAAGCATCGTATGGTTTATACATGAACTACATGTGTCGAAGGCACATTGGTCGCAAAATTCGTGTTGGGCAACGATCTGGCGGGCTGTTGGCGGTCTTTTTTCCCCACATCATAATGTTTTTGTTGAACTAATAATTATAATAAAATTTTTAGGAATATTAAGGAATTTGTAACACGATATTTGTAACATAATGTCCATTTAAGTAAACTCAATTTTTGTTTTGTTTTGTTTTGTTTTTTTTTTTATTGTATTCATATTTATTTAATTGTATGTATTGCATTTTAGTTTGTGATACATTAGATTTATGTAACAATCAATATTAGTTAAATTTAAAGGTTAATTACCACAGAAAACTGAATCAACATTTGTTACAGATATACTGGATCAAACATTCGTGTAGTAGGTTATATGTCATTAATAATCGTCGAATGTTTGATCCAACGTTGGATCAAACGTTTGTTCCAAATAAGTCTCAAATGTAATATTCTTAAATTTGTTTATTAATATTGACCAATTACCTATGTAAAATAATTTCAGTATAATCCACAGACTTATCTTTATTTAAGTAATCATATTTTAAAACCAAAACCACTTTGGAAAACAATTTGAAGCTACGATGCGTATAGACGATCTGATATGGTGTGATACGCACTACAGAATAATTAGTAATTGAGAACTGCCTACAGAGGTGAAAACTTTAAACAATGAAATAATTTGTTTTTTTTTTCTTTGTAAATTTTCAAATTACGTGGGATATAGATAATTATTTATTAACAATTATTAAAGTAACATTAAACAAATAAATGTTACCCACTCAAATCAATTAAGATCTATGCCAGATAAGTAAAGAGAAGTAAAATTTATTCAGTTACAGATATAGATTAGTTAAAATTTATCAAACCTAAAATATTGCTCAACGCACATATAAAAGCACAAATTATTCAAGCAAAACGATTTTGGTTGTTGCTCTCTGCATCTACAAGAGGAATTTGTTTGAAACTATTTATAAAATAAATAACAGTACGTTTATTTTTAATTTAAACGTGTTTTCTAATAAACTCAACCACGTAAGTAACTTGCTGTATATTTAAAAAAATTGAATGTCATCCTCTTAACTATCTTATGGATGTAGTTTGTTCATATTATTCGAACGTTTTATTAGGTAAAAAAAAAACTCTAATTTGGATAAAATAAAAATTTCAGAATTTGTTCATATATGCCAGCCTTGGGATAAAACGATACGAGTAAATACAAATACATACTCGATACTTTTTTCCGACACCAAATACTTTTAGAATCGATACTTTGAAATTAAATATCGAGTAGGTATCGGTCAAAAGTACTCATTTCAGTATATTTTATTGATAAACAAAAATGTATATCTTAAAAAGTTTTTGAACACATCCAATGTAAGTTTCTCTTTTTTTTTTGTCTAAGTTTTGTGCAGTTGGCAAGTTTGTTTGCCTATGCCCGAAAATGCTACAGATATTCCTGAATTGGTGACGGAACAGGAAATATTAAAATAGTTAATACCATTGTTACAACTATTCGAATTTGTTACAAGACAATCATTAGGCCAGAATTACGTTACGCTATCCAAAATCATACGCATGGTTAATTGTCTTACATCGTAGTTAAAGTAGGTTTCATCATCAATAGATGTTTTACACAGTTGCAAACAAAACTATTAGCTGAATGTAAAAAAAGATTTCGTCTTATTGAATTTAATACACTTGCAGCATTTGCAACAATTTTAGATCCACTGTTCAAAAACTCCATTTTCAAGACCCAAATGCGTGTGGGAGGGCAATACAAAAATCGAAAAACATTATTAAAGAAGATTCTACAATGTCAACCAGTGGGTCTGAAGATGAAACGGCCAACGAAGATTCTGATTTTTGGTCACATCACAAACAACTCGCAGTTGGCCAGAAACGAAGGTCTTCCTCGAAAGCCGATAAAATGTCAATTTATTTGGCTTATCCAGTCTGCGCTTGACAAGTCTCAAGTATCGATACTCAATCGATACTTGAGGACCGATACAGTATCGAGTAAAAGTATCGACACCTCAATGGTATCGTTTCATCCCTATGACAGCCTTCCTGGACAATCGGTTTTATTTTCTGGAATTAAATATAATACAAAACTGTAATAAAAGTATACTTTAACTCCCTTAAAATACCTTCTTCATCTCTGAATATATTATTTAAATTAGTCCAGGTAATTTAAATCCATTTACATGGTATAACGGATTATTAATTAAATTACACGGCATTCGGTTTTTTTAAAATATGGCCAGAAACTCATTTGAAAAATTTGTGTCCTCTAAGAAATCATGGCTTAAATCATCCAGAATTAGGGTGTTTGAAGTGGCTCATTACGATAAAAACGTTTTCAATACTTAACTAATAAATAAGCATGGGGCGATTAATAATGGGTAGAAAATTTTTCCAGTGTATTTCTGGGCATGCAAAAAATAACCACATGCTGATACGGGTTATATATCAAAATTGCCACTGTTGTCGAAAATCCCTGAACCGATAGGTGTTCATAAAATCACGTACATCCATAAATTTAAGCCATATAAAATTAGAGAATGAGATAAATATGTCCAATAGATTCATAACTTTTAATCCATAAAATATGGAAACAAAATTCAAAAATCAACATTTTTATTTTTTGTCTAATACATTTTTTCGTATGAACTGTTAGATTCGCTACACTTTCATTTCAAATTTAACACATATATTTGTAATAAATGTTATTATTGTAATTATAAATATTTGAACTGCATATTTAATGTATTTTATAAATGCTAAGCATTCAAAAGAGTTCTAACATTGAACACTGAACATATGTGGAGTATGTAAACAATTAACACTGTTAGTTATTATTTTATATTTATTATCATTGTTTATTATACATTCATGTTAAAAATATCAACATGTTGGATAGAAAAATCTTAAACATAGTGGGCTTTGCATTTGTATTTTGAATACAAATATATATTTTATACTCGTATGTGTATAAATAACTAAAACATTTCTCTGGTTGCCACAACACCGTTGATAGTAGATGCACACTCAACGAAAACCACATTATACCCCATTTTTGAGAGTAGTTAATGTATATGTTACAGTTAAATAATCTTTATCTAGTGTATTTACATTCACTAAAATAAGATGCAGTTAATAATTAGAGTTTAGAAAAAAAATTGTTGTGCTAATTGGAAAGATCATGTTTAAGTTTTATAACAAAGCAATTATTATTTTTATTTATTTCGTTATAAAGTATTACATATTAAATAAAAAAATTGGTAAATTCAGTACGGTTCCCGATTGAAAGTTTAACATTTTTACGTCACATATTGATAATGTTTGTGTTTCGAAAGTATAAAATAATGGATACCACCCACATCTGATATCATCAATGTAGATTACTATATTTTTATAATGGCATATGTGAATGTCCATCAATGATGTTATACTTTTGAATCACAAGTTATATTATTGACAAGAAAATCGTGGAAACACTAAAATTAATTTAACATTATGAAGTAAGTCATGGTGCAGTTTTAGTTTTTTAAATACGTTTAAATATGATTAACACGTATACGGATCCATTTCGAAGTTGATCGGAAAATGTAATTTCCCTAAGTTGACAATTAATTTAGAGAGACATATATTTTCTACGAAGTGGTAAGAGCGAAAAAAGCTTTTTTTCCACAATTAATTTACGATTATATAACAGCTAATTAAGAACATATTTTCAAAAAAAATAGATTAAAAATAAAAAGTTATTTCGCTAATTTGACATACATACACATCTTGTTATTTCATATATTGACTAAATTTATACTTTAACTGTAACAATTATATAGTTCAGAAGTCAACGGTGTACTTGGGTTTGTTGCTATTATTTGGTAACGTATGCTGTGGGTGGTGCACACATAATACTACTACTGTAGGTAGTAGTATTATGTGTGCACACCGCAATTGTGCAAAGATGGTAAAATTGTCTTATGTATATATTTTACCCTCAATTTACTTCTAGGTATTTACAGCCACAAAGGTATAGAAACTATACGAAACTTTTGCAAAGTAATTAAGTATTGTAAACTCCTTGTTAATTATAGACTTCTTTTTCGACCTAAGTAGATTATATTATAAAGCATTGTCTAATCATCTTAGAAATCTATTAATATAACAATAGGGTACTTGAGATAGTGAAAAATAAATTTTTAAAAGTAAGTTTATGTTTCGTTCTCTATCAGTTATATATTGATAAGTTTTATCAATATTATATAGTATATACCATTCTTACGTCACACAAATGGTAGACAGCGTTTTTACTGAAATGAAAAAGACTTACATTTTAATGTAATTTTATGGCAAGAAATTGAGTTTATTTAGTCAAAATTTTTTTTTTAGTAACTTTTTATTTGGAAATCAACATTTTGAAGTACTGTTAAACATAGTAAACTACCCTATATTTACATCTTATTATATAAAAATGAATCACAAAATGTGTTGGTAAGCGCATAACTCGAGAATGGCGGACCGATTTGGCTAATTTTGGTCTTGAAATATTCGTGAAAGTTCAGGGAAGGTTTAAACGGTGAAGGTTTAAACATAAAAAATAAGTAAAGGAAAATACTATAAACGACAATTTAATTTTCGAATAAAAAATGTTCCTAGCTGTGAAACATATTTTGTCTTTTTTTTTCTCACATGTTACAAATCATCATTTCCATAGAAACCAAAATCTAATTTTGAAATTCAAAATAAAACTTCTTTATCTCTTCTCACTAGCAATATGACGAACTGTCAACTATATAAATTGTGCATATCGCATTGTTTAAGTATTACCGGAATCATTCTTGGTTCAGGAGGTCCATATACCTTTCATCAAGTGTATGTGTACCACAGCAAAAATTATCGGGTGAACGCGGTCCCGGATGTACCCCAGCAAATACCAGGTAAATACCGGATGGATACAATGTACCGGGTGCACACTAAATACCGGGAATCCGATAAGAAAGGATTTGAAATTCTTACCCTAAGGATAGAATTGCATCCGCATGTAAACGATGTAATATCATTTATTAATATGTGAAAAATAACACAGCAACGGGTGGGTATGCTTCAAAATATAAATTAATATCATAATTTATTCTGATTTGCCCCAGCTTCATTATTTAGTTATAGACAGTTGAGAATATGTTATTTTTATATTTAGGAGATATTGATGTTGATTAGAAATAATTTATATAACAAAACAATGTTTACCCGGGTCAGCTATTCAAAATAGAATTTATTTATCTCTTCTTTTCTATATTAGTGGTTCTGGACTTCCTTTTACTATTTTTCATCAAGTATATGAGAACCACAGCACAATTTTTTTATAAAACACGAGTGTATATATAAATATTTCGTATCACGGGTATCCCACACCAAATAGTGGGTTACACATCAAATACCGGACATCCCATAAGAAAAGATTTTACTGAAATTCTACCCCTAATGGGATGAAAAGCAGAGGCAAAGTTTGTATGAGACAACGGAATTCCTTCGTCCAATCTGCTTCAAATTTTGCATGCAATCTATAAATATATGCAAAATAATATTTTTTTTCTAACTATGACTAGAGATACAAGAATACACTTAAGGCAGAGTAAGAGTTATGACTTATGGCGTTACGCATTAATGGTAATTCTCTATGTTCTATTTTTTATAATATTATATTTGAGTGACTAAAGGCTAAAACTAGACGCTAAATATAAACATCAATATATAGCACAATAACTGATATTGTGCAATTATTAGATCTCATCAAAAGATTGTGCAATATATTCAGTCAATCAAAAAGAGTATGATTTTATTATGCAATCTATTAAGCTTTGTTTCGTCTGAGGGTAGCATTGCACAATTCAAGTGCATTGTGTAAAAGTTAGCCACGGATAAACAAGTTGATTGGGTTAATTGAATTCTAAATTTTATTATTTATTTTTTATAGGTTTTGGTGTTAATGAATGTTTTTAATATGAATTCGATTGATTTGTACAAAATAAACCTTTATCTTTTACAAATCATTCTAAGTACTCAACGTGTGTTTTTTCTTTTCTTAATTGACGCTCCGCCCAAGTGACGCTCATAACTAATGTTGGATTATAACAATCAAAATATGAGCAATACGAGTTTCTATTGAAATAAAGGGAATACTATCCAGATGCGAATAAGTCGCAGTTTGTAAAGAAATTTAATTCTTTGCGCACTGATTTTTGAAGAGAACGAAACAAGGTGATGCTGGAACAGAGAAAATCTTAGAGCAAACATTATGATATTTTGATGGCATGAAGTTTGTTTTGAGACAGGGGAAACATTTTAATTCCAGTGATAACCTTTTTTAATAGTTTACCAAATTATGTACTACCTAATCGTAGAAACTTTTGAAAATTACTCGGTTCACTAATTGAATTAACAATTTTTTATGGGTATAGTGATTACTTTTTATTTTGAACCATTCTTACATCCACCTACACTTCTTTTTTTGCTTTTCTCTTACACTAAGTCTCGTTCTGATTAATTTTTTCAATATTTTCTATTATTACAAACTGTAGACCAAAATCTTGTTTTACATTTTATTCGCAGATCTTAACTCGTAATATTATACTTCCTAAATGACCACTTTTAAATGTTATAATATCCTTGTGTTATTTTATTAAACAGTAGCAAAGGAAACCTAAGCGTTAAAATAGTACAAACCACCTTATTGTCTACATGTAAGTGACTCGGGAGCATTTGAACTTTATAGTGGTATAGTAAAGTAAATAGTAGATTGGAATGCCAATGACTTTCTGAACTCAAAGAACAAATTTATCTTATAAGCTATATATATAACCTTTAGAGAGTGTGTATATAAAGTGTCTGCAAAAAACATTTATTTCAAAATTCTTACAAGAAGAATTAAATAATGATAAATTATATTTTTGTATCTTTTAACACTTTTTGTGTGTCTTTATGCAGAATGCTTTTTCTGATTTGTTTTTTTTTTTTTTTTTTTTTTTTTTTTTTTTTTTTTTTTTTGCTTCTGCAATGGGATCCTTATATTTTAATATGACCGCATATGGTAATAAAAATCTAAAAATCTTAAATCTGGTGGTGGCAAACATAAAATAATTTACTTTCATAGCATGGAGGTTGGTGTAATATTCTTTTATTTCAAACATCACTAAGCACTAAACAACTCTCTTAAATATAAACTTAAAGTGTTCACAAAATTGATTGAAATTTCACCATAATTTGACGTAAATATAACACCTCATTAAAATGATGGGCTTATAGTTCAATAAATAAATTGGAATACTTTGATTGTAAACTTTAACATACCGTATTTGAGAAAAACAATAATTTTTGGAATTAATTATTCTCTTATCAAATAATCGAAAAAGGAAAAGAAAAATTAATTCGGTTGTCAAATAGGCGTAAACAAGGGACATAACTTTTTTGTCTTTACCTTTTTATGTATAGATATTTCAAATACGCCCAAAAGCCTATTTTTTTTAATAGTCCAATCATAATAGAGGTTTTCTCTCGGAATGAGAGTAAGAAAAATTGTCATAAAATATTGTACCTACATCGTTAGTTATTTACAGTTATTATAAAAATTAGCATAACATTTGCGATAACTTTTGTTCTAAATATTTTTTCATGCTTTCAACCATTCTAAAATCTATTTTTCTTCTAAAAAAGACTGTAGTTCGTTCTCTCATGCTTGGATTCTTCGATGGCTGTTTCTATGATAAGAACATTACAATCATCTCTCGCTTGTTTTGTTGTGATATTTACACTCTCTAGCTTTTTAAAGAGTGTCTATAAGTTTCTTTTTATTTTATCCATTTTTATCCATTTGGTAAAAATTTGCCTTGGCTGATTGATCCATTGTTTCGTCGAAAAAAACTTTAGAATATTTGCAAAGAACAGTAGTTTTTTTAAGTGGTTACATGGCTTTTAAGTTTATAGTGCAGTTAGAATTTCCGTAAAATAAAAACAAAACAGTTTTTGACCCATTATGTGTAAATATTAAACGTATTTATCTCAAAAACAGTTGAGCGCTAGAAAGATTATTTGAACAAAATCCACCGTAAATTTTACGGTCTGTAATTTTTATAATATATGTAACATCATCAAAGCTAAGTGCGAAAAACCGCTTAATTTTTGCCATATTTATTTTAGATGACGATTAAGGGAAAGCGTTTTTAAATAAGATTATAATATAAATAGCTTAAAACACTGGAATAATTTTTATTTATCACTCTAAAGTACTCAATCTATAGAGTAGTATCGTCTTGTCTCAATGATAAAATTGATTTAAGTATGCTGTGCCATCAATAAGGAGCACTTTATTTTAAACGCACTAATAAAATGACTAATTTTTTTTGAAAATCCAAAAAACGTGCTGCATACATTTGCATATCAAAAATTTTTCTATAGCTATTGTATTATTCATCTGTTCAAATTTCCAAGGTGGATTTAAATTGCAAACTGATTCATATTTCGTTGATTTTAATCATCAAATATGATATCAAACTATTTCCAGACTTAATTATAATCATCAAATAAGATATCAAACAAATCATTAAGGCATCAAAAGTTGTTCAAAATATTTTGTCGATCTCTGGCAATATAATACACCTAAATTATTAATAAAAGTTTGTTTATTTGCATTAAAAAAAAATACTTCTTATCAAAAATTTGTAAAATTTTGTTGTTACCAGCCTGTACATGAATATGTGTATAACTGTGTGTAGTCTTTCTCAGCCTCCATTTATTATTTCATTTTGCATAGATAACTTTATTCACATCTTATGCAAAGCAGGTGTAAAATATAAGCTGTACAGATATTGTTTTATACATACCCACACTGAACGGAAGGTAAAGAGATTTTAATTTAATTATATTATATTCGAGATTAGTTTTTAAGAAGCTGAAAATAATCATAAGAAAAAATTTGTTTTATCATATTGTAGTCGTATACTATATATACGGTAATGTTAGGTTAATTTTACCAATTATTTACGCTTTGATAATGTCGTTTTAATGTACTATCTGGTGCATGTACATGCTTATAACTTTGAGACTGCGTAACTAAATAGATTTTTCAAAAATGAGTCATCGATTTATATGCAGAGACATTAGTTGTGAAGTTTTGAAAATTCATTTTCATTTAATATACTAAAACAAGCCAATTTTTTTTAGAACAAGTAAAAATAACCACATTTTTTTAAAAATAATCAAATTATTTTTGACAAATGACGGATGGAACTGATTATTTAACATTCCAAAAAAGACTTACAGAATGTGGTATAAATGGTAACAAATTCTTAATGACTCTGTTAATACATGTACTGGGCTGCTACTTCATGTTGGTTACTTTGCTATTTTTAATAAAAGTGTTAAAATCAACAGCTAGTCCATAATTTTACAACGACCACATTCTCAGATTCTGAATAAAATTATTAAACAAAGGACAATTAACATCGCGATCCAGACAAATGAATGCCCGTCTGTAAATATAGTTAACATATATACAGTTAAAATAGAAACAGGCATAAAAGCATTGGATGAAGCTACGAAGAATCAAGTTCGAAAAAATTGCACAACAATCAAGTCATTAAAAGAAAAAGATGTACACTATTTAAAAGCAGATAAAGGAAACGCAATCGTCATAATGGACAAAAAAGATTATTCAGGTAAAGTGGAAAAAATGCTCAAGGAAGGTCAATATATAATACAACAATCAGATCCACTATCTACATTCATAACTGACGTAAAAGATACATTAAATTCATGTCCAAACTTGATCAACAAACAACTAAATTCAATTACAATGCTCTAATCCTATTATACTTAGTATACTGATTAACAAAAATTCATAAAAAGGACGGATATAAAAATACAAAATAATTTGATCTAGGAAATTGGGTCAAAAAATCGAAATTTATTCGAAAAATCCTTGAGTTCTCATTAAAAATTATAAAAGTAAATTATAATTTAAGCTTAGCATTTTACTTGAGCGAATCATTTGCAACCTAATTTATCTAATAAGTTCAACTATTAGTACCCGATTTTCACAGTATCTCCGAACTACCTTTCGTTACAAAGCCACTGTTTTACGACTTTAGTTTTTAATTTTTTATCTTGTAAATTATTTCACTTCTGTTGACTGTTTTCTCTCCTTATTTAAATTTATCGTTTAACCTATAAGAGTCATCGTTAATTTTTACAAAATCTTTATTTATCCATTAAGGTCTTAACTTCTTTTAAATTATTTATTGACCACATTGTGATTTATGAGGTATTTTCACGTGGATAGAACTATAAGCTTAAGGGAAATAATGTATGTTTTTTGAACAATTATATACATAAAAACGCAATAATTACTGTTTACTAATCGCCCACTAAATGTGATTTAAATGTTTCGTCAATCGTGTTTTGATAAAATTTATTACCATAAACTTTAAACAAAAAATCGTTTATAACTACAAAAAAATTACATTTTATTTCTTCACCTACACAATTTTATAAATCTAGTTTTTTCTGTATTGTTGCTAAAACCCATAAAGTTCCAAGTTTGTTTTCCTCCATGTACAACATGGTTCAATATGATTAGTTAATATTTGTTCTAAACTCTATTTTGAAATTGATAAAATTTTTCATTGCTTCAAAATAGACGCGTTGTGTTTTATTGTTACTAAATTAGTTAGACCCGTGTCAATATTGTGCATATTTTCTCGATATTTGGTATAATTTTGCGATCTAATCGTTTTTATCTAATCCAAACCCTAGAGAAGACTTGAAATATAATAACCGCTTTGAGATACAATTAATAAAATAAATTATCCGCGGTTTATTTTTATGTCGTCATTAAACAAGACTGGAAATTTATTTAAAATAACCAAAAAGTTAATGGAATCATTTATTTTGTTATTATAATTAAATTCTCCAACTTTTTGGGCACAATAAAGAAAAATATTTATTGACATAAATATACTCTATCATTCCATACTGCTTGTTGATGCGAATTACTTAAATTTTCTTCGGTGTTATTTTACTTCTTTTAACACTTCGGTGTTGTCAGTTATAGGAGCCACATTTAGATCATTTCAATAAAAAAATTCAATTAATACACAAATATTCATGATTTCAATTACTCATAGAAATAGTGAATCTCCATCTTCATAAACTTTTTTCAATTTTTCCGATTACTGATTTATTTCAATAACCATTACGTCTGATTTTTTTATAAGTAGATACCATTTTTATTTTGTTGACTTATTGCTATACTCGTCATTTCATCACCAAAAAAACTGCACTTACATCTTCGATTTAAAACTGTTTATTTAATGTATGTCAGTCTTTAATTTTTTTTTTTTATATAAAAATTTAACCATAACTCATCTGGGTGCGCTAATTTTTCTTTCTATTAGCTACATTTAAATGTATTTCACATGAAGTGCACTTTTTCAACTTTTACGGAAAATTAATTATACTTATAGCTTTTTTTTTTTAAATTATACTTTCAGTTTTGAACAACATATTTTTCATGTTCAGTGTTTTACTGGAAATAAGCCCAATTAAAAACATATAACGAAAAAAAATTTCAAAAAATCCTTGCATCAATTACATCAACTCTTTAAATGAACATAACTTTACAAAATGGTACAATAAAATCAATAAATGTGGACAACATAAAATCAAGCAAAATATGTACAAATTTTATTTTGCGTTCCCCTACACTTCTGATGTGTCGTTAGATAGGTCCTTTTTGATGCTTGATGGTCACTCTATAATACCCTAGACAATGGCCTATTTGAGAGTTGATGAATCGTTCAAACAAATTTGCCGTTTTGCCCTTAAAATGCGATATTCATTTTTTAGAAAAAAAACTCATTATGTGAGACATCTAAAATTATTTTAAGCTAATGAAGTGCTCTAAAAAGTAAGTACTTGTAAATATTATAATAATTGTGTTGAATACAGAAGTGAAGTGAGTATTTCACACAAGTTTTTTCTACAAAGGATTACGTTATAAAATGAAATATTTTCTTCATACGAAAGCAATTTAATATTTTATACGTTTTTGATGTGTGATTTATTATGTTAACAAGCATATCATTAGCAATAATTTGTTGTATTTCAATTAAGTAAACATTTTATTTTTGTTTATTAATTCACGTTGTTTATTATTCTGATGTTGTTTATACTAAAATATAAAACCGTTATGTAAATACAAACAAATACATATAATTCTATATGGATTCGATTGATTCTAACATAAATAATATAATAATAATAATAATCATATTTATTTAGCTTTATACCTTTATAATATGATCAAGAATAATATAACACTTTTATGTTTATATATGTATACGTATATAATTTATATTATGTGTATAGAATATAAATAAATACATAGTTATGTTAGATCGATAGCATATAGTATTGTATAGCATCGCAACGTCTCTTAAATCGATTATATTTTATGTATATGATAGTACGTGAACCTACATAATATATCATTATTATTTACAAGGAGTACCAAATTAAATTGTGCGATGGACCTACACGCGATGCGTTATCTACAAATTTAATATGTAGTAAAGTAAAAAAATGTGTACTGACAGCGAATATTTTCAGGTAATTACGTAAATTACAAAATTAATATTCGAATATAATTGCCGGCGCCGGAAATTTTATAAGTAACATACCGTTGATCGTTACCTTGAATCTCTGATAATAAATTACTATTAAAAACATTCAACATAAAATTAAAAATTGGATACTTTCTATGAATATTGGATGCTTTAGTTTTGTATGAAATCTATTATAATACAAAGAACGTTTAAACTATAAGCTAAAAAAAATAAATACAATAGAATAATTTTTATTGTTTTCAATATTTATCACTCAAAGTACTCTAGGTACTTTATTTTGAGTAATAACGTCTTGTCCCAGTGATAAAATTGATTTTAGTATTCTGCGCTATAACTACAGAGCAATGTCTCTAATATAATAACTATAATAATTTTTGGGAAACACTACAAATTTTCAAAGCTGTTGAATTATTTGCCTGTTTCAAATTTCCAGGGTTTATTTAACTTTTTATACGTATTCATATTGTCGTGGTGTTAATCATCCTATTTTATATCAAAAACTATTCAAATTATTATTGCTTTAAAACAAATGTTATGAACCATAAACATAGGATAAATGTCTATATAATGAACATTCTTAAACAGTTACATATAAATTATTCATTGTCGGTGTCGGCCAAGAGACAGTTCGTACATTATATAGATATAATTAAAAGTATTTTCTGAGTTTTGTATTAGATTTTGAATGAAATTTTTTTAAATTTTAAGATTATTATCTTTGACCTTTTCCCATTTTTTAGGTATTTTCATAATTCCATCGGTGTAGCTTCTGTGTTTTATTGGAGAAAGGCTCTTGTTTTACGACCAATGTTTTTCCATCAAGAAAGTATTGCAGAAACTGAAACAAATGATAATCAGCGGGTGCAAGGTCTTGCTATAAGTTGCGTGTATCAAAACTATCCAACCAAGTTCGGACAAAGATGTGTGTGGCCAGACTTTGTTGTGGGTTTCTTTGAATTGTTTTGTATAATCTGAAGAAAGCACTTATTTTAAGAAAGCTCTAGCAGTGACAGAAATGACAATACTGCAAATTTTTCTTGAAGTTTCAAAATAGGTTCATACGCAACAAGGTTAATAGGAAACGAAATGTTTACAAAAAAACTAACATAAGTTTTTATGTTACTTTTAATTTAAAATGGAGATTATTATCTTATCAAGATATTTAATTTAATTTATGACTTATTTGATTGTGTTATTACAGTAGACAATCAAGTTTGTTTAAATTGGATCACACTGTGCTTTGTATAAAGTATAAAATTGAAAACTATAAAATTATCTGAAATATATCATGTTACTTATACTTTTAATAATAATCAATCTGTCTAAAAATATTTATTTTATTATCGGTTATACCGTTTTAATAATGTAAATAAAAAACTTTAGTTTTTATTTTTTAAATGAAATTCACATCGCTAGGTTATAAGCGTTCAATAATAATAAATATACAGTTTAAATCAATAACACACTCGGCCAATGACAAAAACGATTTATTGCTATTTAAAAAGAAAATAAAAAATTTATTATAAAGTTTTATTGCGAAAAATTCAATTCATAGCATGTCAAATGGATTATCACGAAACTAGACGTACTACATCCATCAGCCCGTATTTGTTTTTGCTATTACATATAATAAATAATGTACAGTATTTTGTATTTAAGGTAGTTCAAAAGACAATCGGTAATAAAAAAACTAGTGCAAATAATAATCTTCCAATATTAATGGTCTAGATACTCGACATATGGTTAAGTATACATGTATGAACTATTATTAATCATTGATCTTCATAAAGACAAAAAATATGCAGTCCATATAGAAAAATTACATATTATAAAATGTTTATAATATGTTTATGTGTATTAGCAAAACTTGAAATAGAATTGTGGTTCTTTAAAAAAAAAATAACATTTTTTGTACTGGACAGTCTGGGTATTGGTCTTGGTCTCGCATATTCATTCTTGATCTTGCTCAAATACTTCGATTCTTGGTCTTGATCTTGATTATCTGATCTGATACTTACGTCTTTTTAATTAATTTTCCTATGCATTATCATTATTTTCTCTTTTGTATTTGAAACGAAAAATTTCAAGTACAGAAAACGTTTAGTTCCATGTAAAGTTGCTACATATATTTTGACACTTCATACATTCATCGAAAATAGTTATTTTTAGCTTAGCCTTGACCATTTAGTCTTGATATTGCATACTTGGTCTGGGTTTTGGTCTCGGTCTTGCTTGTTTGGTCTTGGTGGTGTATTATATAATCATGTTATGGTTTTGGTCTTGTTTTATTGCATACTGTATCCATTTTCGTTTCCCACATAGAGTTTTAAAAATAATTAATAAGGTATCTATGAAACATGGTTGTGGCATTGCGCCTTTTTAAAGGTGTTCTAGTTTCAAGGAAATAGCCCTATGTGGATCAATCGGTAACATTACAAATAAACAAGATAAAAAGTAAGGTAAAAACATCATGTTTATTCATAATTTAGTATGACAACATAAATGGGCAGAATCGCCTTACAGTTTAGATTGAAAGATTCTTCTTTGGGCAGCCTCTGTTCGAGTGATACCATCAAGTATTATTTCATTTAACGTATAATAGGTATATAATGTCGTAAACAACGCCATTTTAAAACACCATCAAATATTTTCCACGCGACGCACATGTGGTTGAAGAATGTACGTACAATAAACGCGAGCCAAGGGTTATACTCGTTGAGGATGGATACAACTAGAATCTATTCATCTAACCACTCGGATTGATGACATCATATTGAGGACATCCGTGTGTGTTTGGTTATGAATGAGAGTTTATCTATATTCTTCGTAATTTATTGGGTTGGTATCATAGAGTTCAAATTGGAGGGTTTTTCACCACGTACTGCTGATTTATGATCATAAACAAGTTCATTTTTGACTTTAATATTTGTTTATATTATTTGTGTATATTATTTGTGTATATGATGGGGTCAGCGATTTAAAGGGTACTGCCATATTGTACCTGGTTATTGGAATGAATTTCAACGGCAGCGTCATGATTTTCGACGGTGCGAGTCCACCGTTTGACGTACACATTACTATGATGACTATTCTTCCAATAACGTGATACACAGTGTTTAATTAATTAAATTGATTAGAATACTGGCGGTCGATTATGTTGAAGTGAGTTTTCAAATACCTACTTTAATAGCTAAAACAGTTGTATTGTTGATTGGAGTTTCGACTACAAATCGAGGCTGATATAAAATCGCTGTTTCGATGTTTGGTCGCAAGTAGATTGCAAAACAGATTTTAACTGTATTCTAATTTTGAACAACTCCTGCTTGTAAAATTAAATTACCGAGACCGCATGACGTTTATTAAAAGATTTTTAAGAGCTTAATAAAACGAACTATTATCCCACGAAAATTATAGACTATCCACATATATGAAGGTTAATTTAAATTATTTTACATTTTACAACTGAAAAACAATAACACTGATATTGATTGTACATTTTCTTTACAAGAACTAACTTTATATTTTTATCAATTTCAAATAATTTTTTTATCGATATAATAACAATTTTATAACTATTTGTATAATTTAATTTTATGTGATAATTTACACTTTTTTAATCAAAATTTAAATCATAATAAATGACACATAACCCGGACACATACTCCGTATGTTATTTTGACACTTTTTATTCATTATAGTATTGGTTAAAATTACGTGGAAGAACGCTTTTATTCTTATCATATTTAATTCCACTGCGCTCAGAATTCAATTTCATTGTGAAAAGGGGGCTTTTGATTTTTAGTCAAAATACACCCACCTCCCGGGAATCGTTTTAATAAGTATATGAAATTCATTTAAACGTCATCTACCATAGGCATTTAAGAGAAAATGGGACAATGCTACGTGTCGAAGTTTATGCTAGACATATTATACATTAAATATGTTCATTAAATATGTTAAACAAATAATATTATGTTTCTTCTTAAAAATCAGAATAAGAAACTTCTAAAATTCAAATTTTAAATTTAAATAATGAACACTGGACCTAATTCCACCTTCTCAGTTATAACAATCTTAAAAAAAGTCGATTTATAAGAAAACTACCTTAAGATTTGTGTGCTAATGTTGAAAATTATTTTTTTTTTATTATCATGTAAGTGGTCTTTAATGCGAATAGAAAAAAGTATTGAATTTTTTTGTTTAAACGACGTCAAGAAAGCTGTTGAAAAATATAATTACAGGTAGTAAACACGCCTTAATGTACACATACTGCGCAATTTTTTGGATTGGACTTTTTAGTCTAATTTACTTAAATTTGACAGCAATGTATATTAGACAGAAAACAATTTATTATCAATATGATATTTTTATATAAAGTATGTAGATAGAGATAAATGTAATATTATTATTTTTTTTTATTTTTTTTTATTTTTTTTTTTTTTGAGGAGTTTCTATATATATTAGAGAATTTAAAAACAAAAATTTTTATTAATCAATTCTTCTTGTGTTAACTTGTTAGAACAAAATAACTTTCATAATTTTATTATTCAACAAAAATTGTTTTAATACTTTTTAAAAAATTCATAATGGTTATTTAACAGCACAGAAAAAATTCAAATTATTAAATGTTATAGTTGTCCAATAATCATTTTAGTTACGCCTTTTAAATTTTATAAACAAATGACAGTAAATATAATGCTAAGTTGCCAAATTTACATAAAAAATTTTCTTATTAAAACAACTCAAATTACTTACGATGTAGTATAATATACGTAAATTTGACAGCAACGTCTTATATTGTATATAAACAGAAACCGAATTAGTATGTTTTATTATATGAATAAGATAAAGATAAATAAGATATATTTGAAACATCAGTTGTTTCGTATTTCTGCGGCGAATTAAAAAACAAATAATATATTTTTAATTGCCACGCTTATATATCTTATTCACCTATACGAGTACCTTTACAGTCCAATAAAATAGCCTTTCTAAATTTTTATAAGAAAATAAATCAAATTCTATGTTGTCAAATTTACACAAAATATTATATATCTCATTAAAAAATCCAAATATCTTACGGTATATTCATAAATATGAAATTGATTTTACTCACCTTTGAAAAAGACTTACCAGAAGAGATGTCATGCTTTAAACAAGCTATCTATATACAATCTTTATTAAAAAAAATTTTCGATTTGAAGCCAATATAATTATTACTAGATACTCTCGTAATAATCTATTTACGTTTGTTAAAAATGCAAACTGTTTAGTGTAACATTACCACTTATAATACAATTCAATCGAACTGAATGTGTAAATAATTATTTATAAACCTTGCATAAATAATTTGTAAACTTGAATTAACATTCTTCAGATAATGAAAAAGAATCTCTTTTATATTATACTATTACTTATTAGTCAATAGAAAATAAATAGGAAATATAAATATTGTATTATAGTCAACATAATTCTATAGCTAACTTTAATGTTCAATTTATACGATAGAAATCTTTTGTACAGTAGTAATATTGTAGCTTCTGTAACCATGATTTTCACAATTTGTATCAAAGTGCAATGCTAACACGTTTTATTTTTCAGAAGTATGTCTATAAATTTCTTTTTCTTGCTCCAAAGTCGTTCTAATATGACTAGTTCATAGAAGTTTTGTGTTTTAATGAAACATGACTATCGTAAATGGCTTCTAATTGGAAACTTCTAAATAATTCGATATAAGGTTAGGTTGAAAACAGTACTAAGTGAATCTCATTATGTTTCCTTTAACCGTACAAGTTTCTGATTATTTTAGTTATTCATTTATTTTGAATTTTTTAAATCGTTTTTTTCTCAAAATCTGATTAAAATCTGTTTACACGGTAGAAAAAACATCAATAAAAAATAAATGTTCGGGAATTAGAAGAATTTTTCAAATGAATCTATGATCCATAATATTTGCTATGCCAATAAATATAATGCTTCTTTAAAAAATTATTGCTTATATCTAATTAGTATCTTATATATAATAGTTATATTTACTAATGTTATTGTAACAATATTATGATAAAACCATCCATGGATACGGTGAGCGGATATTGAAAAAACTAGAATTATTTACTCTAAGAATCTGGCCTTATAGATAAATAGTAAAATCCGCTAATAGAAGTAGAACTCTCAAACAAATATGCCCCATCGACACTGCAGGCGGATCGAAAATAAGCATGTGCCAGATGTTGCTGATGTAAGAAATAAGAAAGTGATTTGTTGATATAAGAATCTGGCATAGTCTTTGGAAAAAACCCTCAATTAAATATGTCCCATAGATGCTGATTCCGTATCGAAATTATTTGCCAGATGTTGCTGATTTGTTGATGTAAGAATCTGACTTAGTATTTTGAAAAAAAAACCTTTAATTTTCAGTAAAATCCGTTTATAAACCCTCCCCAAACAAAAACAAAAGGATACGGTATTCAGATGTAAAAAAAAACATATATTCCAGAAACTCATCATTTATAGTATTAGCCCTTAATTAATATAGTTTCGAAAGGTTAAAACCGTTCAATCAGTATATCGGATCAAGAAACAAAAGATCAAAATACAACTCAATGTAAGCCTGCCCCTTCCTCTCATTTCAAATGTAGTTCTCCTAAACGGTTTGAGCACAACTACAGAACACATATAAGTAACATTAAATTTTTTATTGATTTCGAATAATTTTGCGATTTGGGGGTAGGGGGCTAGGTTAACATTGGTATATATTTTAATTGTAGCTTAAAGGAAATTCACAAATTCACCTGTTTCCTAAACATGTATATTAATTTTTCAATTATCTAATTTTTTAATCTTGCGCGGAAACGCACTGATTGCTTGGAGCTGTAATTAATATATATATATATATATATATATATATATATATATATATATATATATATATATATATATATATATATATATATATATATATATATATATATATATATATATATATATACTTATGTTTATCTAGCCATCCATCTCCGCCCTTATATGTGCTCATTAGTTCCTCCATTTTGGATTTTTGTATATATATATATATATATATATATATATATATATATATATATATATATATATATATATATATATATATATATATATATATATATATATATATATATATATATATATATATATATATATATATATATATATAAATTGTGACAAGCGATATTTTTTTAATTATAAAAATAATAAAAGTTTGCTACTTTTGATTGTTTTTAATCATTTTGTCGTGACATGACAAGTACGAGAAAACGAATTCGAAAAATGCGACAGTGAAATGATTTTTATTAACTTTTGGAACGTCAGTAAGGAGCTTAGAATTGAATTACTTCTATGTCTTCTTCTACTTGAATGTCAATATTTTGTTCATATTTATTCTTACGACCACCACGATAAACAAATGTTTGAGGTATGTATTGGGCATTAATTTTATAAATATTATAAAATAATTTTCAACTTCAGTTATAACCAGTTTTTTGCTTCATATAAGAAGTGGTAATACCAATACAGGAAATACGTATTCTCTTTTAACTGATATTTATATTTTTAATCAATATACGATTAAATATATTTATATTAAATAGTTTGGTTGTATTATACACATTTTTTCATAAACGTGATTGTATCATTTATTTAAGTTACATTTTCAATTTTATTTCAGATTCAAAGGTGTCAATTTTTTATCCTTATCAATAGATAATTTATCTTCAGAATAAACTGCATTTTTGTATAATCCTATATTATGGTATTATGAAAGCAGTCCAAAAGGGTGGGTTATGATGTTAGCAGTCTATGTATGCGCGGATGTTATGTAGCGATTTTTTTCCTTTCACTAATTTTAAAAGTAAAAAATAATAATAATAATAATAATTTAATTATAAAAAATCATTCACGGAAAAAGTAGCTACATATCAACCTGCCTCTAGACGTAAATCATTCCGATAGTCTTATACCACCTTCCTAATTTTGACATAAGCAAAGATATGCGCGGACATTTTTTTTTTTTTTATTTATTAAAAATATGAGTCGTTGTAGGATGTTAGAAGGGAGAGTTCGTTCTTTTATAGACTGGCACTGGTTCTGAACACATATTCAAAAGGAAGTGTATCCCGAGCATGGGTTAAAATTAATCCAACATGGAACATGCCGAGATAAAAAATATCGGAATGGTTGAAATTATATTTAATTCTTTATGTGATTTAAATTACAATTCGTTATTTATAGGTTAGGGTTAAAACAACCAAATTAAAATTATATTTATATTTACTATGATTTCGTATTTAATTCTTTATGTGATTTAAATTAAAATTCACTATTTATAGGTTAGGTTTGTTTAATCGTAATTTAGATAGTTAGGCAATGTTAAGCTTTTTGTTTAATTGTAGTTTAGATAGTTAGGCATTGTTAAGTTTTTTTTTAATTGCACTTATAATTGTTTGTTATTTATAAAAAAAAAGGTTATCATATATTAAAGTTTGTTACAGATTGATCGATTATTTAATCATTTACCCCAACCTTTGATGTAGCTCATAACCTTTCAAATTTGGTTGTAATAAAAATGCTGGTTCTTCTTGAATAAGGAGATTGCGAAACGGCGATGCTAACTGGGGGTCAACGTGTTTTCTAACCGTGTACTTGGGCCCGTTTTAAGAACACAGCACGCAAGCGCCATTTTTAATTTATAATACTAGTTTTAATAATATATTTATTTTTATTCCATTTAATTGCCATCATTCATTGCATCTTTTTTTTATTTTTTGCTACAGTTACACCATAGCTGCTAAATTACTGAACTGATTTTGATGAATGGGATATTCATCGATTATACGCTTATTAAATACACATAAAATCATTGTAGTGAAAGTAAGAACAGAAAAAGTGGAGGTTAAAAATAATAGTTTCAATAAAATGTGTCTTATTGGGAAATTGCTCTATCCATAAATTTCGAAAACTATATATTTATCTAAACCTACAAGATTTTTAACTATGTTACAAAATTATTTTATGTTAATCTGTTACCGCATAACTTCTAAACTATTTACCAAAAATCAGCAAATGAAAAACCGTGACAATTTTTAAAAATGAAACTTTATGGTACGTTTAGCAGTAACTGGATAGGTAAAAGAGTGTAACGAATAAAAAATTCTAAACTCGCGTGACCGTCACCTACAGTAGTTTTAGAACTGTATCAAGTCTTTATTCAGCAACATATCCATCGAAACCAAAATCAATATATTATAAAATCAAATTTTTTTTTTAATGTAGTCTTCGCACTTGTACAATGTTGAAACTTATAATATAAAATAATAGAATGTTACGTGTTCCAATTATACGAAACTCGTACAATGAATGAACATTTGAATGATCTAATGGTAAATTATTTGGAATGAATATCCTGACTACGCAAAGCCAAAAAAAAGGGTTTTGATTTTTAGCAGTGTATGTATGTATGTGTGGATGTAGTATGTACGTTTATCGGAACATTTAATCTATTGATTTATTCGTATCATCTATTATTATTACCAAAACGTAGGCTATATTTTATGAGAAAATCATTATGACGGATGATCCGAAAGTAGTGGTATCAAAATTGTTTTATTACAGTTTGCCCTGTTGGGCATATGACAAAAGCTCTCAATTAAACCAGTTCAATTACAAAATTATACATATATTTATAGCATCATCCACTTAACCTCAAAATATTTTAATAAAAAAAAGTTGAAAAGAACTTAAACCCTCCTACGGTGATGTGCTCTTAAAATTACAAAACAAGAAATGATTCTCTCCGAAATTTGATAATGTGATGTCGAGAGGATAGATTAATACATATAATATATATTTATATATATATATATATATATATATATATATATATATATATCAATAACTCTCATATATATATATATATATATATATATATATATATATATATATATATATATATATATATATATATATATATATATATATATATATATATATATATATATATATATATATATATATATATATATATATATATATATATATATATATATATATATGTGTGTGTTATATATGAGTATAACATTTTAAACGCTATGTAATTTTTTTTTCTTCATTATATTTAAAACATTTTTCCAGAATTAAATTTATATTCACATCATATAGGTTTGCTTTGCCTGTTGTTGAAGTATTTAGGTACTCTTTTTCATCACAACCTACTGAAAAATTGTATCTTGAATTTCAATTAAATTTTTTTCTCTAGCACTGGGTAAACTAAACTTAATCCTGTAGTAAAGAAAGGATTTTATATTTAATGTCATTATTATGTTTCGCTGGTATAATGTTAAATATGCGTCTTTCTTTGTTATATTTTATATATAAATAAATAAGAAAACATCAAATAAGCCATTCAAACGCTTATACTTAAACCTTTGGATTTCTTAAACATTTATAATATCTCATCTTTACAAAATAAGATACATAGCCCGAGCTCCTGAGTTTTTATTATTATTTACTTTTATAATATTTGAATGTGCATATGAAGTATACTAGAATGCATGCAGACATAATTGACATTTTCAAGGGTCATGACGATCTCTAAGTCTACTATAGTCATATTACGCATTGACCAAAAATTTTGTATTTGATCCATAGAACCTTAAATCCAACCAATTGATACATCTTTAAAGACTGTTTATTTCTCTTTGAATCTATTTTTCTATCTTTATCCTATGTAAAAACAAAATTAGCACTTAATTTTAAACTGTTACATCATCTGAAATGGTATTATGAAAATATACCTCAACTTATACGAAATTTGTGATTCGAAAGTTTAAAATGTGAAAAATATTTTCCACCCACTATAGTTTTGTTTTCAATATTAAAATAGTGGCAAATGTTAAATTTTGAAATTTTCATACGTATTTAAAATTTTTTTCTTGAATCAGTTACTATATAATATTTTCACAAGTGACCAGAATCCTCAGTGATTTAAAGATAGAATTTCTTAGTATTTAGAAAAACGTATTTGTACAAAGTCGAGCTTTTTGCATGCAAAAAAAAAAAAAAAAAAAAAACTATAGTGCGTTGTGTTTGAAAAAGTACCTTTGGGATATTGAAATATTTCACGTAAATATTGCTGCCATTTAGTAGTCTTTTAAAACTTGATATATTTACCTTCGACCATCTATGACGTCCATAATACAAAACTTCATTTCTTCGTTTTAATAACTTTGTTCTTTCGTTTTGTTTTCAGGTAAGCAGCAAACATTCTTCCATCTTGAACATCATAAGTTGGTTTGTATGAGTAATTATAAGTATTTTATTATAAAAAAAGTACACTTGAAAATATTTTAATGAATTTCTTTTCTCTTAAATTGGTTAATATGTTGATAAAATTATCTCTGTCTATTTGAAATGTTAGTAAATATTACTATTCATTCGATATGCTATAAAGACGCAATTTTTCTCCCAGATAGCGTAATAACTACTTGAAGAATAGTTCAAACATATATTTTTATGATTTGGAAGTTTAAATTATAACCCAAAATAACCGTTAGAGAAGTTCTTAAGATATCGAATACACTTTAATGGACACCTTAAGACCTCAGAAATAAGAATGCCTTACGAATTATTTTTCTAACTTCATAAATAAGAATGATTAAAGAATTATTTTCTATGACTTCATAACTAAGAATACTATAGTAAAATTTTTATTTATTTATTTTTTTTAAATACTAAATAAAAAAACTTGTTATGGACAGAACGCTGATATTTTGTAAATTACATCATAAAAATCGTGTATTTTTTTGTTTTAAAAACATAAAATGTTCCGGTAGGTGCGTTTTTTTAACCGAGACTATACATGGCTGTATATACATATTATTTTCTTATTTACTATATAATTGATTTGTGTCTTCATCCAAAAGTATTACAATAGGTTTATAGTCCGGTCAAATTAGACCAAAAAATAAGAGTAAAGTTACCAAAAGTCCCATCAAGCTGAAAATCGGTAAGATTGTTTGAAATATCATTAAAAACAAAATTTGAAAGTTCCCCATGTTTCCCCTGTAAGGAATTATTCAAGGTCAAATGTAAAAAAAAAGAATTTTTCGCGATTTTCAGCAAACCGGTAAGTTTTATCATAAAAATATTTTGAACAAAAATTGTAGATCATAAAATTATCTACAAAAAATTCATTTATACTTTTTTTTCTACGAGCCACCGTTTTTGAGATATAACGATTCAAAAAGTTGTAAAAGTTGTAATCGTCATAATATGCACACGTTTCCTCGCCACCTATGAGGTAGTGTACTTAGCGCGTTTTTTTCTTGTGGTTTCCCCAGTAGGCCTATTCCACGGGTCAGTTTTGATCCTGTTTAATTTGAAACTATTGAATAAAACATACCGTTTTGCTGAAAATCGGGAAAAACTCATTTTTTTTACCTTTGACCTTGAATAAAATTTTTTCCTTACAGAGGAAAGATGGGGAACTTTCAAATTTTTGATATTTTAAACAATCTTACCGATTTTCAGCTTGGTGGGAATTTAGGTAATTTCGAATGTCTAACTTGACCGGATCATTATACATAAGTATCTATATATATAAAATGAATTGCTGTTCGTTTGTCACACTAAAACTGGAGAATGGCTGGACCGATTTGGCTAATTTTGGTCTTGAAATATTCGTGTTCAGGGAAGGTTTAAATTATTTATGTTTAAGGTGAGAAACATAAATAATAAGTATCGGAACATATAATAAACGACAATTTAATTATTCCTAGCTGTACAACAATCTCTTTTTTTTCTCACATGTTACAAATCCTATTAGCATCATTTCCATAGAAACCTAAATCTAACTTCTTTATATCTAATATGCCAATGATCATTCTGTTGCACTTCAGAACACGGAGATTTATGGCGGTAAACTCCAAAAAAATAAATAAAAAAATCAGAACACGGAAAAAAGTATTACGATTGACGATATTGTGTTACGAACATGGTTATTCTATGAGTGCATCCTTCTATCTTTGTGAGTGACGATTACCGCTACGTGCGCGAGAACATTTTTACTTTTCTGATCCTTTGTGATAGTGACATTCCAAATTGTGTGCTCTTTTTTTGTTGATATTTTGTGATAGTGACACTTTACTTTTAAGTTACTGTTAAGTGAGCGAGAAATTTTTTCACTTTGATTAATTACGTTACGATGCCGAGGAGAAGACTTAGAATACTTAAGATCTGACTTAGGTCGTCGCAGTCAATCTAATGTGCGAAGTGCTACCTCACGTGCTTACCGCACTGATGACCAGAGAGAGACAGATCAAGAAAATAGTCGTATTGCTATGTCAGAATTGCGTTATTTAGTGAGTGACAATGAAGTGGATAGGCTTAGAATGCAACGAGTTCGTGCACATCAAACACAACAACAGCGAGCACGACATAATGAAATTGAGCGAATTCGCAGACGCATTACTCCTGTGATTCTTGAACGAGCTTCATTCCACTATGATCCGGCAATTGATTAGTGTGCCGACAAATCAGTAACAATTGGGGAAATGAAAATAATTTGTAAATATTGTAAGGCGTTAAAATACACTGGTGAATCTACTGGATTATGTTGTGCTGGAGGCAAAGTAAAATTGCCACAATTGGTCCCACCACCAGATCCTTTACGCTCTTTAGTTTCTGGAATTGGAAATGATTCTAAGCACTTCTTGGCTAACATTCAGAAATATAACAACTGTTTCCAGATGACATCATTTGGCGCTACACATTATATAGGACAATTTCATGCCCACTTTCAAGGTATTATACCAGAATATTTTTTTATAATATTCAAGTTATATATATATATATATATATATATATATATATATATATATATATATATATATATATATATATATATATATATATATATATATATATATATATATATATATATATTTATATAAAAATCAATTGCTGTTCGTCAGTCACGCTAAACCTCGAGAATGGCTGGACCGATTTGGCTAATTTTGGTCTTGAAATATTCGTGAAAGTTCAGGGAAGGTGAGAAACATAAATAATAAGTCAAGGAAAATACTATAAGCGACAATTTAATTTTCGAATACAAAATGTTTCTAGCTGTGAAACATATTTTGTCTTTTTTTTCTCTCATGTTACAAATCATCATTTCCATTGAAACCAAAATCAAATTTTGAAATTCAAAATAAAACTTCTTTATCTCTTCTCACTAGCAGTATGTGTACCACAGCAAATTATCGGGTGAACGCGGTCCCGGGTGTACCCCAGCAAATACCAGGTAAATACCGGGTGCCACTAAATACCGGGAATCAGATAAGAAAGGATTTGAAATTCTTCCCCTAAGGGTAGAATTGCATCCGCATGTAAACGATGTAATATCATTTATTAAAATGTGAAAAATAACACAGCAACGCGTAAACCGGGTGGGTATGCTTCAAAATATAAATTAATATCATAATTTATTCTGATTTGCCGTAGCTTCATTATTTAGTTATAGACAGTTGAGAGAATATGTTATTATATTTAGGAGATATTGATGTTGATTAGAAATAATTTATATAACAAAACAATGTTTACCTGGGTCAGCTATTCAAAATAGAATTTATTTATCTCTTCTTTTCTATATTAGTGGTTCTGGACTTCCTTTTACTATTTTTCATCAAGTATATGAGAACCGCAGCACAATATACACGAATTGTGGGTGCACGAGGTACCGGGTGTCCCACATCAAACACGAGTGTATATATAAATATTTCGTGTCACGGAAATCCCACACCGAATATTGGGTTACAAATCAAATACCGGGCATCCAATAAGAAAATATTTTCTGAAATTCTACCCCTAATGGGATGAAAAGCAGAGGCAAAGTTTGTATTGGACAACGGAATTCCTTCGTCCAATCTGCTTCAAATTTTGCATGCAATCGATGTAATATCAATTGTCACCGCAACGTGTCCGGGTATGCTTTAAAATATATATTAATATCATTATTTATTCTAATTTGCCTTAGCTTTCAGTATTAAAAAATAGAGGAAATTTGTTAAGAGTACGTTATTATACTTAAAAAATGTTGAAGTTAATTAGTAATATGTGGCAAAACGACGTTTGCCGGGCCAGCTAGTTATATTATTTTTTGTGTGTGTGTGTGTTTTTTTGAGGATGTGTAATAGAAAATATTCACTTCAATAATTATACGACAAAAATAATTATAAGACAAATTATTTTTAGATTTAAAAATATATTTCTGATATTTTTCGTGAAACGTCACCAACGAGTGCGATTGATTGCAAAAGAGATAGATATATAAGATAGAAGTAATTTTGTAAAGAACTTAAAATAATATAAAACAGTATGATTATTTGTTTAAAACGCAGTAAAATAATGGAGTGTAAATCATCTTGAGCAATGTCTAATTACAAAACCCAGTCTTTTCACCGATATTTTTTTTTTAAATACACAAAGAAAACGGTCTTCTACTTCTTTCCCTCTATCATTTAAAAGAAGGAAATTAATTTTTTGTTTGAATTACATTTTAAATAGATAAATATTAATATTCCAGACATATCGCAAGGCATTAAAATTCAAAATATGATATGATAAAGTACGTGTTTTGACATAATCAGATAAGTAAATTTTTATTCAGAAAATAGTAAGGACTATTTTAATATATTAAAAGAGTATAAAATATATACTATTTTAATATATTAAAAGGGATGGGCGAAATTCAAACACATACGATACTCGTGTTTAAATTCGTATGTACTTAATTTGTGATACTTTATACAAAATGGTTAAAATGTTTGTTAAACATGGATGGCATTTAACAGTTTAATAATGATAATCATTGTAGTATATTGTTAACTCTTACGTCTATCTCTAACACAGTAAATAAGCCGGAAAAAACGATGAAATGTGGAAAAGGGCTGAAACAATTTCGGCTTAAAATATCCTTCGTTGAACGTGTTTCTTCCACCTTCAGAAACGTTCATCGCCACTTACTTCGGCTTCATTATGAAAAATGAGAAAATTAGGGTAGTTTTTCCACTTCAAATACTACAAGTGATTTAAAAAACTTCAACATTTAACCACGAAAATTGTCTGTCGAGGGTTTTTAGGGTCGCTGAACATGAATCAAAAATCGGAAAGTTTTTAAGCAACTGAGGATTGTTTCAACTCCAATAAAATCACCCCTAGAAGGGGAAGTGATTTAATTTCAAATTTCACTTCGCAAAATTCTATCTCGAGTTTTTAAGTCGTTCATTAACAAATCTTGTCAAAAAGCAACTGAGGATGGTTGAATTTTCATACAAAACCACTCCTAGAAGAGAGAGTGATAAAAAGTTTTTGAAAATTCAAAATTACACTTGTTGAGTTCAAAATTGGAAATTGTTTTTTAATGGTTATTGAGGCCCCTGATTGCGAATCTGTGGTGAAAAACCAGGGCGCTTGCAGATCATAAAACAGCTTATGATTGTTTTAAACCTAATAAATAATAAAAATAAATAAAATAATAAAAATATAAATATACATTTATGCTCGTATTTCGTTTTTCAGTGATTCTTGGTATCGCTAATCACGAGTCTTAGGTCTAAAAGCAACAGAAGATGGTTACAACATCATTAAACGGAAATTAAAAAATTTTGAATTCAAAAACTTATTTTAAAATCTCTGCCACTTGATTTCCCTGCTTGATGTCCACTCCGGTTGGTTTCCCTGATGTTGAAACCGTTTTCAGTTGCTTAGTGTGCAAATTAGTGTGCAAAACCCCGATAAACCCCGAAATTTATCCTTCAATTCTAGGATTGGCTTCGATGCGGTTGTAATCATCTTCAGTTGTTTTTTGAGGTTCGTATCCAGTGACATCAAAACCCCTAAAAGAACTATCTTCGTAGAAAAATTTTGAGTTTTTTTAATTTGTTTTATCACTATTACTATTTGAGGTGGGCGAATTACTCTGATTTTCCCCATTTTCATAGTGAGGCAAAAGTTTGCGGTGATGAATAAACAAATTTTAAAAATCGGTGCTGTTCCAGCAAGTTTCCACATTTACTTTATAGCGAGCTATCTTACACGTAGTAGTTGGAATACAATATATTACATATTACAGTATTATTTCACAGGCAATATGAGAGGTAATTGTGCGATACTGTTAGTATGTGAATTATGTGCTATGTTCACACAAACTGCATTCGTTCATATTCACACATCTCAAACAAATATAAATAGCATCGTATGAGCACCGTGCGTCAAAATGTTTCATTCGTTTCTATGGTTACGAAATATTAGTTTATTAATAAAATGATATAAAACTCTTTGAATGGTGTATGATTTAACATTTACTAATTTAATTGTATAATTATTTATATTTACAATTAAAAATAATAACTAATGCAATCTCTTCAATCATTCATCCCAATTATAATTTTTTACAATTTTCATCCCAATAATTTCAATTAATTGTTTTTTTTTTTTTTTTAATTCAATAATTTTTGTTTGATATTTGCTACACAATTTACATGCAAACAATTGAACAAATATTCATATTTTCCAGAATGAGAAATATTATAACTCATAATAATATATACCCAACGTATTTTTTAACACTGTACGTGTTTTTTTTAACACTAGTCTATAATTTTAGCTTTAGAGGAGCTCTACTTGAGTTACTGGACCACGACCATATAGTTTATTAGTTAATCAGTACTATGAAGACCGCAGCACTGTGGGGGATCGTCTAAACCCAATATGAGCTGCCTGAGTACCTCATTGTAGGACGACCGTTTGTAATTTTAGCTGATGTATTTTAGATTTCTCATTATATTAAAATTTTTGGATGGAGTATTTTTCTTAATTTCCTTATTAAATTGTAAACGAAATCAACTTTTACATTATTTTCAAGTCAATAACGCAGTAACGATTTCTTTAATTCGGGGAATATTTTTAATATTATAATAAATCATTTTTTTTCATTAAATTGGCATTTCAGACGTTCTAGTATAGGATACTGTAACACCTCTGTGTAGCAATTACTAGTACGCTGGACATTTTAGGGTTCTAGGATCAAGAATATTTCATACGCGTAACGATATACATATCTGAGAAATTGTCATCTAATTTCAACTTCTAAAACTATATAGAGTTTCGATAGCGTCCATGAAAATTTTAAACTATTTTACTGTAAACCCATGAAAAACATTAGATGTTGGGAACATACGGAATACATCCGTTCGGGAATAGCCTTATCCATGAGTTTTTGATAATTTTTAATGGATTTGAAGATGCATACCGAGAAAGTTTCATTTTGAAGACGTCCTCTGCACTCCCTTCGATTTTCTACATTTGTTAAAATTATCCTGTTTATATGATTAGAATATTCAAAGATTTCATTTATAAAAATTTTTTTCTTTTACATATAAATTGTAAGGACGAATTCAATATGTGCATTATATATAATAATATTCTTATAAATTTCAATAATGGATGGATGGTTTTTTAAATTATACTATTAAATAAAAATTTTACCATTTAGAATTTCTTATTTAATTCAGCTTCTTTAATTTTTTATCTCCAAGTGTTTCTTCATAAAAATAACTGTTTTTCATTTATAGTATATTCTTTTTATGGATAAATTTGATTGATTTTTCAACGATAACTTTCTAAATCCTGGAGGAATTTAGTCGAATTAAAAATTATTTTACAGAGAATTTTAATGGAAATAGGAACGTCGAAAACAAAATTTCCTTGAATACTCAATTTAAGAAAAAAACCAATTTTTTGGGGAAATGAAAAAAAAATTGGTATTCTATAAAAGAAAAAAAGTTATTTTTATGAAGAAATGCTTGGAGATAAAAAATTAAAGAAGCTGAATTAAAGAAGAAATTCTAAATGGTAAAATTTTTATTTAATAGTATAATTTAAAAAACCATCCATTATTGAAATTTATAAGAATATTAATAATAATTTATTTTTTAAATATATAATGCACATATTGAATTCATATAACATATAACATATTGAAAAAATAACTTTTAAACTAAAACACTTCAAAGCGGTCTAATTTTGGCACTTTTATTAATTTTTGGCACTAAATTAAAATCTAAACATGTTTTGCAATAAATTTCAACATTTGGTGCAACGGTATTGGTTAAAATACTAATTTTTAAGCTAAATTAATAAAATTAAGTATACCAGATTATTTCCATTATAACTCTTTTAGCTTTCGAGCTAACGACTTCAACAACAACTCTCTGAATGACTTTTAGCGTACATTTGAAAAGGCGCAGAGAGTTTTTCCGAAATTACGTTTCGTTTTTGTGTTATTCCACATATTATAAGGTCATTATTTCAATTTTGCTTAATAAATATCACATTCAACGTTATAATTTGGTTAAAATATGTTATTTAATCAACGTTAAAATATGTTATTGAATTTATTACATGTGGCAATTATTTTATTGGTATTTGATTAACTTTACGTAAATTACGTGTAATTTTTTGTTCGGTTGTACATAACTTTGTTAATAAATAAAAGATATTATCAAATTTCTAAAATGATATGCAAACCTCATAATTTTTTCTAATTTATGATGAAAATCTAAACATGAATTAATGAAGCTGTGTAAATAATACAAAGCTAGCAAATATAATAACTGTCTGTATAATATAAACGCTTCCCAAATTGCACTCAATTTTCTACAAAATAATAATTTAGTCATAATAATAACAACAACATACGTTTATATTCTTTTGTTTCTTTTATCTTATTGTGTTGGTAAATATTTCATGAAAATCCATTATATGTATATGAAACTGAACTCTTTTACTTCAAATATGCAGCATACATATTATATATGCACATACTGTATACTCTATACGTATGTTATATAATGATGGTACAATCCAAGTTCGAATTTATAGAATCTTTTAGTTTTAAATTTTTTTAGTTTTGTAATTACATAAAGAAATAAAAGTTTGATTAAAAAATTTGTTTTCAGAGTTGTTTCAGAGTTGCATAAGTCTTTAACAGATTTATGATTTCTTACAATTTTTCTATTAAATAATAAAGAATTGTACATTATGTTTTTAAAATTTATGTTTGATTTCTTATTTGTTTCCTCTTAAAAAAATATGATGTTATTTGATGGGTATAGTGTACTTCAACCTAATTTTCAAAATTTGCAATTATATTAAAATTAAAATATTTTTACTAAAAATTTTATATAACATGGATTAAAAATTTGTGAACAATGTATTATTTATTCTAATTAATTTTATAATAACTATTCATTATTTATAATGTCTAATTGTTTATAAATTATGTCACCATTTTATAAAAACAGTATTTTTCTTTAGAATATTCGAAAGACGGGTATATAAACCCGAAACTGGTCAGTATGCCATATCAATCGATAAACAGGTATTGTAATAACAGTTTGTGTGTGCATATAATTAGTAAAATCGATTAAGTGATAGTAATTTATTACCATTTGACAGTAGTTAGTCCAGTAAAAAACTATTATTGATTTGAATTTTTTTGAAGACAGAAAAATATTAACTTGTATATGCACACCATATACAAGTCTATCGCTATCCTTTTCATTTTCAAGAACAAATAGCATGCACACTCTTTTTATTTAAATGGACAGACTTCAAACAGCTACTATGCGGTATCCTCTTCTATCGCATGGGATGATTGGTTGGGACCCCTCTGTCGCACACATTCACTCGCAGCAATATTTTACTTTTCAAAATTCGACAACCGGAATTCGGGACTGATTTTTCGCAGGCAACCCTATACCACCGTGTTTATAATAAAATAATCTTCAATTACCTTTAATTTTAATTCAATAGTCAGACCGGTGCAAAATGCTAATATCGATTTACCTGTTTATACCTGGCAACCCGAGGGTTGTGACCGGAAAAGAATAGGCAACCTAACGTTTTCATATTCTATGGGCTTCATACTTTCGATTGTTATAGAATTTTGCTAATAAGCATACCGGTGAAATTTAAAGAAAAAAAAATTTTTTTTTTTTAATTATTAATTAATCATACTCTGGACTGAAATTTTTTAGGCAACCCATATGCAAATATATTTATTAACATATTAAATTTAATATAAAATACGTTTCATCAAATAAACATCTCGTTGAAGGTAGTCTTATATCGGGATCTTAGACTAATACAAATTGTCTTTCTCATCATCTGGATAAGAATTGGCGATAAGTGGACAATTGGAACTCTTTTCAAAATATATTACCAATTAATAAATTCACTTGCCGAAGTTACTTACATAACATTATGTATATTTTCGTCTATAACAATAAATACGTAAATTTCAAATCGATCCCGTGAAAGTGATAAATTTTCTACAATTTCAGCAGTGAATTAGAATTGCTGAATTCATCATGTATTTCGCATGAGTTTTCTAATATTATATTGATGGATGATATTCTTCCCGGCCAATAAACGCTTTGGAATTTGCCTCTATATACTGTAAAATAAAATCTGGTACTAGTTAAATTTAAATGAAAGAATATATATGCAAATTGCAGAAGTAAGCTCAATACGAGTTGCATATCTAACATGATACTAAATAATAGATTTATTTTCTTTTAAACTCACGTAACACGTGTTGAGGCCCACCAAACTGCGAAAAAATATTATTCCCACCGATCCTCAGAGGTATTCGTTGATCTAGCTCTAATCCATCGGTAGCCCCATGGAGATCCCCTTTCCTGTAATATAATTATAATTATATAATTATAAATAAAAGAAAATACCATTGCCATAATTAATATAATTAAACTACGAACCTTATATACAATTATTTTATAAAATATTTTGATAATATGAATCAAATTTAAATAAATAAAGTTAAAAATTAATAAATATCGAATATATAATTACGATAATATTTACAAAATAAAACTGTAAGAATTATCAATTAACTAATTGAATCGACCTACGTGTATGACTAAAAAGTATATTTATTATAAACTATCAACTAAAGAATGCGTTTAATACCTATCTAAAAATTAATAGTTATAATATTTAAATCGGCTAAAACAATATTTGATTGATATTTAATTTGTATAACAAAGAATCTAATGAATTACTGCCTAAAATCAATCAACAGTGTTAAAAACTACAGTATATATTATAATAATTTCAAACGAGAAATGCGGTACATTAACGTTGAAATTTTGTGTGGATAAATATTTTGTATAAATAACTACACAAAACATTTTATGCAAAAAAAAAAAAAAACGTATTTAAAAAAAAGAATGATACCGTTTTGTTGGTTTGATACAATCCTTCATTCATTGTCTCCAACCAAATTGTATCCAACTCCATTGAATTGTAGTTCAACTTGCAGCGTAATAATGTAACTATACAATTATAGAATTTTTGTATTAAATAAATAAGTATTTCGACTACAAAGTAGTCGTCATCATCAGTATGAATTTTTAGCTAATCGTAATAATTCTTCGAGGAAATTCTAATCGTTGCTAATTTGGTTACTCTTTGTCAAATTAGCAACAAGTAACATCGCCTCGGAAAATTATTACGGTTAGTTAATTCATACTGATGAATACTTTGTATTCGAAATACGTAATTATAAAATGCAAAAATTTTAACCTTGAAAATTGGAGCATATAATGGAGTTCTCTTTGACAATTTTCGAATATATACTATGCATTATATTATTTATTAATTTTTAGGCTAAAGCAAAGGGCACTTGCCGCTTCCAACTTCCTAATCCGTCGCTAAATTATGAAGTATTTAAAATATTTTTACTATGTATTATAAACATGTGTATGTTAATTAGCAGAGTTGGTGTTTTGGCGAATGGCAAAAGTTCATTAAAAAAAATGTTTCAATCACAAGAGTTAATTGTTTTTCAAAAGCAATCGCTAATAATTACAAAAGGATATAACTTACTTAAAACGAATAAGCCATTCCTCAGAACTGATTTTTGGGTTTTTTTTATCAGATCGATTTTACTTACAATATCTGTACTACGGTTATTATGAAAACTGAAAATTCATGATTATCCATAGATATTGTACTTTTATTAAATTTGCCAATCATCATTCGGACTTTTGTGGTAAAACGTTAAATATATGTAACAAACAAAATATGAGCTTCTATAACTATTATACACAACAGTAGTCGTCTCGTCAATCTGTATCTAAGTATTTTGAGTTACTCTAACAATTTGTATATATGACAACGCTGCATATAGGTACATAGTACATACCTATACAACTCAACTCCATTGTATGATTGAGGAGTGTGTACTTGTAATTCAAGTGCTCGTTTAGTCTAGTGAGCACGAGCGATGTTCGTTCAGTCAATGTGTCCATATGTACATAGAAATAATATTCTTGAATTTTATATACTCTGTTCCAAAACAAATGCACCAATCTATAAAAACCTCATGTTTTTGACAACGTGTATTTCAATATAAGTCGGTTAGCTTCACTATTCATTAACAGTATCAACAAAAAAAGAACAAATGTGGACCAATGCATTCAAAAGCTACTCAAAAGTTTGCCGGTTTTTCTGTAACATGCGCTTTTGTATAATCTGACACGATTTTTCTTTTATGTGAAACATTAAATTGACCATCTTGTTATCGGATCAAATTCAAAAGCGTGCAAAACTTCATCACGAGATACTGTTATGAATTGCTACTGTCTATTATCTTATATATACGAAACATATATTTAATATGTCACTAACGAGAATATGATTTATTTTTACACATTATCTATATGGCTAAAAGTACTACAATTAACGTTCTCAATCACACACATAAATATATCATTATATATATATATATATATATATATATATATATATATATATATATATATATATATATATATATATATATATATATATATATATATATATATATATATATATATATATATATATATATAAATTTTAATCGTCTCGGATACTGTAAGTTATAATTTTTTTTTGTTAGTTTGCATAGCTTTTTTCTAAGAATTTAATTTAATTCACAGAAAAAATAAGGAATTGTGAACTTAACATTACACACTTAATGAGTTTCCCAGTTTTCAGAGAAACACAGATATGCCTAGTAGTAAATTGATTAAACTGTCTATTAAATTGAATAAGGTTGAAAATGATAATTTAAAATAATGTATGTAGAAAATTGCATTATATAATGTACGTCGTACCTGGTTAGTAATTTCATAAAATATTATCGAAATATTATTATGCAATCAAAGTCCCATTTTCTATAATTTATCCATATTCTGGTGCTCTTGAAACCAGTAGTTATTCATATTAAAAGCAGCATAGAACGCATCTTTAGCGAATAGAGTGACATTAGAAATTGGCATGGGTTCGAAGTCGTCCAGTTATTCAAACTAGCGGTATACCGAGCTTTGAAGAGTCCGAATACGGTCACATCAAGATGTTGCAGGCGGTGACTGCAGTGAGGTGGAAAGGTAAGTATGTTATTTGCTCGGGCATACAGCACTACATTAATAGTTACATGACTCTTATGGTTGTCGATGACAATTAAAGCCGGTGATTCAGCACCAGGTTTGAAGACGTGAACAAAATTTGGTAAAATTTTAAAAAAAAATTCTTCGGTTATCCAACCATGAACCTTTTTCAAGGCCCAAAGCACACACCAGCAGCATTTGTGAAACCCAGCATAGTTACAAGTGAGCCACGTTCTGTTGAGCTGATTTGACCAACTTTCTTAACACCTGTTTGGGCAACTATCTTAGGTACATTAGTGACCGTCATGCATGCAGTTTCATCTAAGTTTCATATCATATTTAGAGGAAAATTAAGCTTTAAGCAAGATTTCTCTAAGTTATCGAAAAAGTTGTGAACATTGTGCCTATTAAAGCTCGTAGTTCTTGCTAATGAGATATTCTCTGGTTTACAATACCTTTTTAAGAATCCCTTAAGCCAAGATGGTATAGTCAGATTAAAACTAACAACATACTTATATGCTAGTTCTCTTGTTTTGTTGTCGAGTCATGGCACATTTTGCGGAGGCCTGTAAGTAATCTGTCAGAGAACATTCTTGGTCTACCGGGAAAATTTATTTATTGCGTATGGTTAGTTTATAAACAAATGAAGTACTTTCAGATGCTTAAGCTTTTGAGAATAGTCTTTGCCAATGGGATTTGTTTGCATTAACTGTTTTCGCAACCGATTTTACAGAAATACCTATTTGTAATATTTCATTAACTGCCTCCTTAATTTTGTGTGCATTAACACGTGTTCTTTTCGAAGGTGCTATTTTTAATACGATAAATAAGTATAAGAATTAAAAAATCTAGTGCAAAATAGCAGTCTTGAAATGGACAATGAAAGGGACAACTCATTCATATCCATTTGTTATGTCCCTTTCATAAATATCATTCAAAATTTTAAAACATATCCACAAAATCTACAATATTAAATTTAAAGTTTACCTTACATGTTTACCTCACACACCAATAATAACTCGTAGTACTTGATAAAACTGTTACAATTATTGCAGAAAATATACTTTTAACATCCATTATCAACCCTCGCACGAACCAGCCATGTTTGAAATGACTGGAAAATGAAGTTAGGCAAATCAAGGTTGCCATACAATAAAAATATATATATATATATATATATATATATATATATATATATATATATATATATATATATATATATATATATATATATATATATATATATATATATATATATATATATATATATAATGTTTATTCTTTTATTTTATATTTTATTTTATAGGTTAGACTAAAATATATAGAATAGAATAGTTTCTCTGTAATAACAAAGATTTTATTAATTTATATAAAAAATACAATTATGTTTCATTAAAAATGTTGATTCTATCTGTAATAACAAAGAAACAACATTCAATGCCATTTTTCACAATCTTAATTTTGTAGTTTTATAAAGTTTATATTAGTTTTATTATTTATTTTCTGGCTTCAGCTACTTTTAGCTATACAGCCATTAACTGAAGGGGATTATTATTTTTTTATACTAGGTGGTCACCCATCCAAATACATATTGTGACTGCTGTTGCTTAACTTCATTGATATTTTTATAAAGTTATATTCTAATTATAACGTGTTCGTATATTAAGAGATCTGATTTACTGACATGATAACGCGCGCAATTCAATTAGATTAACGATTATCCCTTATATATATATATATATATATATATATATATATATATATATATATATATATATATATATATATATATATATATATATATATATATATATATATATATATATATATATATATATATATATGAGATTTCTAAATTTGTATATGTCTGGTGTTTGTAACGAAGAAAGTATTGAATGCATTCAAAAAACTTAAGAATAGGTTATTCACCTAAAAAGATTTTTATAGAATCACCTTGCAAATCTTTCGTTTTTTGTCAAGATAACTCATAACCAGATATACAGAGATAACCATATGACATTTTAGTGACGTATTCTAGATCTAAAAATAGAGTTTGGATATCCTTAAACTCAATTAAAAATAAAATCCAACAATCAAAAGTGTTTGTTTCGTAAGCTGTTTTCATTCTTTCTAAATTTCAGCTCAAATTCACCACTTAATTATTACATTTTATTTTACATATTTTTATAATTATAACAAATTCTTACAACGGTATGCATTGGGCAGACGAAATTTACCTAAGGTTCTTAACGTTTAAGTATAGTATAATCCGATAAAGTTTAAGTTTGGATAGAAATGAGACAATATAAAATTTTTTCTGTACATACCGGTTTACTAATAAACATTGTCAAAATTTGTTATCTCATTACGAAATGAGTTTTTTTGCATGTAGTTTTACAAAAATATGAATTCATTTAACTTAAAGAATTAATCAAAATTTTGCATATAAACTTTATAATACGGAATCCTATAATTTAAAGTAGTTCACTTAACCGTATATACTTTTAGACTATGTGTATTTATAATTTGATGAAAATACATACATACTCAATCAATTTAGAATTTGAACGATACATCCATTCATTCATGTTACAAAATTGTCCCAAAGGTATCATGAATTGCCATTTTGTCGTAAATGTTACATTTCTCAATATATCAAATCCTATATATATTCATCCTTTTTTCTTTTGTATATTTATTGTATACCTTCAGAAGAACTCAATTCAGTTCAGTTCTCACTGAGTTGTTGATAGGTTTGTTCGAATAAAAGAATAATATTTTTACTTTTTTTATTTTCATCTTATTTTGACTACAAGAATAAATTCAATCATTCAAATGGAAACGAAATGTCTGGTGTGAAAATCTCATAACTTCTATATGATGTATTTGTGGAACCATGATTTAAGGATAAATCACTTTTAGAAAGCAGAATTTTGTTATATTCTTTAAGAGTTTTTCTAAATGTTTTCTTTATTTTTATATAAGCGTTTTCAAACCATAATCATATTATTATTATTTCATAAAGTTGTTACCCTCAAGCTCCTTTAAATCTCCATGCAAATTAATGAGTAAGATAATATTTAACGTTTCCTTTATTTTACGAATAGTCAATATTTGTAGTTTAAATTTAACGATTTTGATAAAAAATAGAGGAAATTTATTATTTAACTTAATACTTTGAGTTTTGATTCGGAGGCCGTAATGGCTTTTGTTTAATTCACATAAATGAAAATTCGCTGTTTCTCCTAATACTATGTAGATAAAGAAGAATACGATATGTAACTTGAATTCGATATAAAATCTACCAAAAAGCTTTTATGACATATAAATTGTGTATTTTTTTTTTCTTCTTTTTAGAGTTTTAATAAAAGCATGTTTAAAATTTTTTTAAATATTAATTTATTACACGCTATGCAAGGGGTAAGTCTTTTATTGACCGAATTTTTTATTGATCAAGGAAAGTGATAAATTATTTTGTTTTTTTGTTATAGTTTTTTAATTTTGTGTTTAGTATTGCTAGCCCGTCACTTTTTTTTTCCTTTTGCAATGATATTCAAACATCGCTTTTAATTGCAAATATCTTTAGCTGCGGTCATAATTATATTTCTTTAATTTGAAATTAGTTATCAGTTTTAAAAGGCTTTTTTCAGTTATTATTTGCTTATGTTGACGATTTCTTAATTATTGGAAAAATAATTTTGCCGTTTGCGTCCATTATGTTTATTTCATTATACATATGGATGTAAAGGAATGAAGGGAGTTGAATATCTTTTATATACTATGTACAAGAATATTTGTTTATTGTATATAATTTTTGTCTTTGTAACATATTTATCAGAGGTAGTGTACATTTTTCATTTAAAACAAAAAAAAATTGTTTTATTTCTTATCGCTTCTCATTCCAGTGGGTAATACATTCTACGTTTAATGGGAATTTTATAATCATCCACAAGAGGATTAAAACAATATAATAACTTTTCAAATTTTACTTAAAACATCTTCAAGAAGCTATTAATTAGAAAATGTCAATTAAACAATTGGAAAAAAATATCCATGGGCATTCATATATAACGTCTTCAAAGTATATCAACATTGATATTGATGACATCATATGTGTGGGTGCCATCTCCGATGTTATAATTTTGAAACGCAGCACTGAATCCAAAAATTTTATATTTGATATAACTTTTTAATTATAATAAAAAATAATAAAAATAAATAAAATTTTTGTTGTTATTAAAATTTAAACATGATCTTTACAATTATTACAAAAAATTTTTTTCGAATGCCTAATCAACTCAAATAACTAAAAATTAGTGCAGATAAAATCCAAGGAAGGTTTTAATAGTGACATACGATTGGGTATACACATTTTACGCTAGTGGGAGTATTATCATTACAACTTCTTCATGTGTTCCATATTTTTTTTCTACCTTTGACTTCCAACGCTTGTTTATAGTTCTAAATAGTAATAATAATTTTTATAATCATATTTAACGTTATGATAACCATTCCTCTAGCATGTTTTTATATCATTAGTGCACTTTTTAAAATATGGGACATTTTAATCTTCAACCTTTTATTTTTAATTGCAATGAATATAGTATATTTTTAATAACCACAAACAATGGCCAAAATTTGAGAATAACTGGTTATTATATGTACCATTTAGTATATTTGATACTAGTATGTTTAGAAAAAAGCCTGAAAAGTCTTGTAACAGGAGAAATTAATGTGATATAGTATTGTACTAATTCTCAAAACAAAATTTTGATAACATTAGACATGAGCATAATTTGTGATTTGGGAAAGCAGTAAACTGCTTCGTAATAACAAAAAAAAAAAATGACGAATACTTTAATATCGGCAATATTTGAAATAAATCAAACAAGAATCAATGAAATAAAAATCACAACCTGCGATAACGAATGCCCCATATACGGGACAGCAAAACTAATTTGTGTATCTTTTGTATTTGTTTTTGTTAGACTCTATAATATTAAACTAAAATAGTATTCAACAAAAACATTAAAATCTCTCCACAAATTTTAAAGTTGGGTTGAATGGACTCAATATTTTGCCCCATGTATGAGACATAAGCAATCAAGAGGCTTAAGAAAGATATAAAGAAAATATGACGGATGATGTCCGCTGAATTTTTGCATTTGTTAAATGTAACATATGTTTTCTTACACCGGTTATTATGAAGACACTTGCCATTTTTGAAGCTACAATATATTAGGCGTGGCGGTATCAATCCTGAATGCCTCTGCCCATTTTTCTATGTATTTGGAATTTATCTGCTTTAACAGTTTAGTATATAAAATACGTTAAGTGACGATACCGTTCAGAATATGGCTGGATAATGAATGTATACTCTCTTAATTCCAATTTTTTTTCAAATAAACACGATTGCCCTAAGTGTCAGTGAGAGCATCATTTTGCTCCTGTAAAATTTCCATACGTCTTATTCTCTTATTCCAAAAAGGTCAAAGCTTCCCTACTCTTGTTCAACAACATTTTCCAGGGACGTCAATCTTCAAGATCTTTTCGAAATTTTAGTCTGCTGTCCTCATTGCTGTTGAAAGCCTCGTTGTTCAATATAGTTCATTAAATTATATTGTTTTTCTTGTATATAATAATAATATAACAATGAAGTTTTACCACCATTTCTCACTCGAATGCTGAAAAAAGGTTATAATGGAGGATTTTCTTCCACTAAAATAACTGTTTGCCTCAAACAAAATCTTCATAAAATCAGTAGATATTGACGTCCTAAATTTTGAGGTTATGTGTAAATACAAAAATTTTAGATATTTTTATTGCCTACAACTTATTTCCTTAGGACTAGCAGTTTTATCGGAAATCGAGAAAAACCTTATTTAACCCTTAAAAACTCACCCCTTCCACTTCCTCAGATCGCCCGTAAATTATGTACCCCTTGTCATATTCTCTTCCGTTTCTAATGGGTTTCATCCTACTATAATTTTTTTTTTTGGTTTCAAAAATTATTGACCGTAGTCTACAAGTACAAGTGACAATTAAAAATTCTAAAAAGGTATAATACGATTCAATTCCGGTAATATTTCCCCCATAGAAAACATTGTTTCAAAAAATTTTGCGCACCATATTTATAAATAGAATGTGATAGATAACATGCTACTGAACCGGTATACATTATATATTATCCAATATCCAATAAACTTGCACCATTATTCTTTATTGGCACATCAGCACCGTTAAAAGTTGAAGAAATTCTGAGCAACCAACAAAGTAAGGATTAAATAAATTATAATTTTTGTTTAATAAGTTAGATAAGTATGAATCATTAAACTTGAATTGACTAAAATCTTTTGAATTAACTTTAATTGATTTATAATTGTAAAATTTCTCCTTTTCCTGTACTCAACTATTTATAAAACTTAAAATAAAAACTGCAATAGGTACTTGCATCAGTTTTTGAGCCGGCATACCATGATATTTTGAAATATTAATGCATAAAAAACGGTTTCTGTGTTAACAGAAAATTTTCACCTTTTATCACATCCGTCAAATAGGTATGCCAGATTTTCGACTAAAAAAACTACTTAATTGGACTATTAATGTTTATAAAATTTTGCATCAAACTAATTAAGATTGATGAAAATCCGCGATGACGATAAATCTTATTGGCCTATTCGGACTGTTAAGTCCACATCGACCAAACTTATCTTATTATTCTAAGTGTAAACTAGTTACATTTAATAATTTTCGAATACGTGATGATGAGTCTTTTAGAATTGACAGCTTATAGGCTATTTGTTTCTAATCCTCGAGTTTCTAGTACTCATCGAATATTACGGTTTATTTCATTTGATGTGAGTCGATTTTTGCAAAAGAAATTTCTATTTACCTAAACTTATTTGTGTTTATAAATTAAGTGGTGATTTTTAAATTCGGGGAACTTTTTCTAAAAATAACAAATATTAAATTTTCTAAATAAAACCGCCTCAGAAACAAGTAAATCATCCAAAAACCCAGACTATTCAAATCCATTTCTACACAAGATTTGTTTATTTACTTTACATACAAAAAAATAAAAAAATAAAAATAATAATAATAAATTGAAATTGGGATATATTCATATAATTACATATGTTCTTGACCAAGATCATCATAAAAATTAATAATTTTCGGTTAAAATTCAAATAATCATTATAATTATTATACATTCGGTATCAGAAAAAATATTCATATTTATTATAGCAGAACAAACAAAAAAATGGATAAAATATTTTGGAATAATAAATTTTATATTTTAGATTGGGTTGTCGATGTTATTTTCAAAATTAATAGTTTATTTTTTAATTTCAACAATTTTCATGAAAACAACAACAATAACATCGTATATTTTAAGTTTGTATACTATAAACAACCATAAAACTCTTTTAAAAGAAAAGGAAATAATACTATTTACAGAAAATTCTTTGATATATTTTTATTAAATCTGTTTGTTATGTACATTAGATTTATGTTTATTTGAAAACTTTATATTTATATATAACAGGGTGGCCTGATAGACTGACTGATCCTAGATATCTTGGTCTTTGTTACAATCAAAATTTTAATTTGGTTTCCAAATTTTGTTTTAGCTTATTATACAGGTTTTTTTTTAGTTGCTATCAAAAATTTCGAAAAAAAAGTTGAATCGAGAAAATTTTTATAAACTAAAGTTTTATTAATTGAAAGGCTCGATTAACTCCAGTACTCATTTACTTTTATTGGGATGGGTTTATGATAAAATAAGTGTCGACTTACTAACAATATTTTTTTACTGGCAGTTTTGGAATTTATAAAGCAAAAATTTAATTTTCTCCTCAAAATCTTTTGACAATTCATAGTTTTTTCTTTGAGCATTCATTAAAAGACACTCCAAGAAATGGATTGTATGTTTTTACTGATAACGTTTCTACTCAAACTATCTCATCCGAACTGAATTAAAAATTCTCAAATATCTGAAATCAAGAAAATGGATAAATGCTTGAAATACGTGATATATTGAAATGTATATTTTACATCTTAAATATTTCCAAAAGAAATATTATTAAAAATTTTTTAATGAATTGTGCTTAAATAGTAGAATAATACAAATAGAAAAAAATTGATGGAACATTCCTTAGAATACATCAAAAAAAATTTTTTAAAAGGAACGTAAATATTTGAAAACGTAGCATGGTAAATAATTAGAATTCATAACTTCAAAATCAATATTAAATTGTAGGGAAGTGTATACAAAAAAGATGTTCTTTGAAAGAGAGGTTTAAAATTTTACTTTTGTAATTGGCTTCAGTAGTTGTGTCACTGTTATGATAACCAAGAAATGCCTTTGGCCTAGAAGACCTACAAATGCATTTGCCTTGTTACAGGACCGTGGCTTTGTCATCATGTTCCTTTTATTGCAAGGGACATGTGGAAGGCATGCAGGCTAAAAGTGCTTGCTTTGTTTGAAAGTACAGGAAAAAATGAATAATATTTCGTGGTATAGATGTGTATTGCTCAAAATTTACACCAAATTTATAAAATAAAATGAAATATAAAACATTGATTAGAATCTATAGACTGAAATTATATTTAATCTATTATACGACAAAATGTTTCATACAAAATATTTTGTATTTTGTATTTATACTTTTTCTATATCTTACCGTTGTATTCACGTCAGAAGTTGTATTCTAATATGTACCCCACGCGGACATGGATACGTTAATGAGAAATTCTTAATGATATGCACACTCTTTGGTAAAAATGCAAAGACATGTCAAAATTTCAAGTCAATCCATCGACTTCTATTCGGGCTTTGTGGCCACAGACGTACGGATGCAGTATTTTTACATACATACATTATTTCATACTGAGTAGGAAAACAACGTCAAATTTTATTATCTAATGTTATTTATAATGAAATTGCAATAATCTGTCGAACAGTGTTTGGAATTTATTCCTGTTGTGAAAACAAGAAACTATTTAATATTTACCATTTATTATCTAAATATTTTTAGTTTACGTGTAATTACTTAAATGAATAGCGCAAAGTTTGCCACCAAATTATTCATAAATATATAATAATAGTTTCACATAACGATATTATGTAATTTCATATTAAATTATATTAATGAAACATTTTATTGCTACAACCGTTTTTACGTATTTCATTCTCTCGATAGTAGTTACGTATTTCAACATTGATAGGACATCCTGTATGGATTGATATACTAAAAGTTTCTTAAGAAGAATTAATCTCTATAAATATACAAAAGCTTTGTTTTGTGCAGCTTTACGGTCTAAATATAGTAAACTAAAACAAAATATCATAAAAAATACTAAATCTTAATCGGATGAGAAAAGGTGTAGATGTGTAGGTTTGTCTATTCATATATAGGGTATGTGATAGTAGCATAAACATAAAAAACAATTCATATCTTCTGGTATATGTTGAAATTCAGAACATATTAGATTCGATTGTTTATTCGATGTTTGGTTTATATTTTCTTATAATATTTTGTATATGAGAAATGTACCTACATTTTGTGTCAAGAAATCAGTGCAAAGCAATTTAAAGAAATTACTTGCTTAAGAAAAGTTATTCGGCTTTCAAATTGTGAAAGCAATGGTTTTTCCTTATAAAATATAAGGATTCTCACATCTTCTTCTCAATATATTCAATTCTAAAATCGCGTTGAACCCAAGAGAAAGAAACGAAAATGTTAAAAAATGTCATATTTTAAAATACTTTCGAACTTGAGGGTGGTCAAATTTAGGTTTAGTAATTTTTACATATAATTTCTTATATATTTATAGGCAAATGCCTCAAATCGCTCTATGTATATAATATAGTAGCCAATAAACTCAATTATCTTTCTGCTGAATATTGGAAACGATAAAATCGAACTTAATTCAAATGAGAATTGTATCAAATAAGGTAGTGATTGAATAGTATTAAACTTCCCATACAAAAAATGAGGATCGGCCCATTAATGGGCCAAGACAGGCAGCCGATTTAAAAGTATCGGCCAATGATCCGAATATATCATCGGCCCAAGACTGGGCGAGTATCGGACTGTAACGCCATGCCGATATCGGATCCTATGATCGGCCGAGCATAGGATCCTATGATCGGCCGATCATAGGATCCCATGATTGGCCGAGCATAGGATCCAAGCATCTGCCAAACGTACCGATATCGGATCCTATGATCGGCCAAGCATAGGATCCAAGCCTCTGCCAAACGTACTATTATAAATAATTATTTTTAATTTACAAATAAAAAATTTTTTTATTTAGAAACATTAATCTTTATTCGATAAATATATTAATTTATTATACTAAATTATTTTTTATTTTAAGAGTTTTAAAAGAATATTGCACTGCAATTATAAATATAAGTAATACAACATTAAGTGAGTTATTAAAAAAGAAAATAAGTAATTTTAGTATAAAAATTAATTATCATTGTCATCCTCGTTATTATTATTATTATTGTTGTGTTGTTGTTGTTGTTAATAGCTCGTTGACGGCGGCCTCCATCCCTGTCTCCTGCATTAGCAAGAAAACTGCCGATCTTTACCCTTAACGATTTGGATTGATCCGAGTCCCGAAACTTTTCTTCAACAACCTCTGAAATTAGAAATATTTATAGATAAAACATAACTTTATTCAGGTGTAGATTTTAAACATATATATCCTACCTTTTAAACAAGTGTAAATGCAAGTAGCACTAAAATTGTGTTTCCCGATACCACGTACTTTCTTTTCAGATAAAGTTTTTCGTATTATAGTTACAACATCTGATTCCCCGTACATAATAACTCTGAATAAATTCTTCAGTTTCTTCTTTTCGTCGTCAGTTTTCAGGTCGTTATCAAAAATCGTTGATGGGGAATATATTTTTATAAGGCTCCATAGCAGTTGTTTTAGAAATGTTTGGAACATTTTCCCCAGTTTTCATTAAAACTTGAGTTTTAATTCGTTTAGCTTCATTTTTTATGACATACTCCGTGCTTATTTTAAATGCATCCAAATGTTCATGTAATTCGTCAAATTTCCCATCAATATAAGTCTTTATACGATCTAAAACAACAGTAAATAGTAAAATATACAAAAATATTATGAGAAATTAATAAGATAAGTAATAAAATTTTTTAAGAAGAAAATTAGTTAGAAAAATCTTGACTTTTCATTTTAAATAATCATTATTTTTCACAATAAAATACTTGGAAATAAAGTTAGCAAATTTGATGCATGTAAATACAGATAAAATATTCATTAGTTGTTTTCTCATCGTAATTAGAGAATACATGCGTATAAATTAAGTCATGTAAAAAGTTGGAATAGTAAAAAATAATGAATGGAAACAAATTTTTTTTCCGCGATACGAGCAATATTCAATTTGTTTTTTTAAATAAAAACCATAAACACTTACCAAACAATATATCATCATAATTAATATGAGTTGAAATGGCTCCCTCAAACGTAGAATGAACTTCTATAATGAAAAAAATCAATAAAAGACATTGTATAATTATTCAACTATTATAAACATACCTTTGACCTTAAATAATTTTGCATGTTTATTTTTGTCTGAGCATGCATCTGTGCTCTTACAAGCAATCGAACTCACTGATTCCACATGATTGAGTTCATCTATAACATCATCATTTTAACAGCTGATCTAATTTTCAATACGCTTGCGCAGTCAAAAAAGTTTCATATCATCGGCCAAGCATCGGCTGAAGATCGCAAATTATTATAGAGCGTATACTACGGCGGGCGATGATAAGCCAGCCATAGGCCGTTAAAGAATGCCGATGCTTGGCCGAGCATTGGTAGCCGTACCTTGGCCGATCAACGGAAAATAGTTGGTCATCGGCAACTTTGTATGGGTTGTCATAGCAATGCGTGTCTAGGTTTGCTATTTTTTTTTATAAAATTATAACCGGTACCTCTTATAAAGTTTGTTCTAAAAATTGTAAATAGCATAGGCTTTGCATCTTCAATATTTATACAAAATTTGTAAAAAAAAAGTGATAATTAAAAATTGTAATGTCAGTTTTAATATCTTTGTTGAGGAGATATATTTCAAAAGCAAAGCCTAATTATAAATTAGGATTATTATGTAATCTTGGGATTTTTTTAGAAATTAACATTATATTAATAACATTTTCTTCATTGAATATTAACAAAATGATTACAATAGACTATAGAATTTCTATAAACACTTGAAGTACCTACTTTCGAGGCCATTTATAGATTAATACAATACCTATTTGTTAGTATTTAATTTGTTTATTTGGCTCACCCCTTGCGTATATTAAGGTATTATACGATTTTGATTGCTTCTTCATTCATCCTAGAAAGAAATTTTCTTATTAACTCGAGAAATCTCATGGCTGGCTAGGTTTGCTACCTTAGTGAGAAATTGCTCTAAAAAGCAAGTTTGAGAGCCTCAAGGTGTCTGATCTACCAGGTAAATCAATTGTCGTGGGATTATAAACCCAATACGCCTTCCGTGAGGCCAAAGAGTTACAGATATCATAACAATCAATAAGATCGCATTGCATTTGTCAATCATTGTCTAAAAAACATCTTAAACATATACTGGCCTAACACAATTTTCGATGAAATCCTAATAAAACATACTTCACCTAACTATATCAAGTAGGTATCACTATCAAACAATGCAAATATTGTGGGATTAGGCACACTGTCAGGCTAGAAACATAAATTGAGACAGAAGAACTTCTTTGGAAACCTGAATGGATGACCGCGAGTAGGTCGGTTTCGTAATACATGGTGAATAGTCGACGAGAAACGTAAATGCTGAGAAGAAATTACAGGATCGAGTTTCGAGTCAAATAATTGAATTTAAAATTGAAAAACATACGTAAGATCGAAATCTCTCTCTTGTTTATCGACAGAATTCAAAATAATACTTACTCCCTTAAATATCTTAAGTTAATTATGAATATACCTTTAATTCGATTTGGTTTAATTTAGGTTTCATCAAACTCGGCGTTTTAGTATTTATTTCTTATTAATTTGCTTTGACTTATTCCAAACAATACAATCAACTGTTTGAGTTTCTCTATGTAATGTTTTGTTTGCTTACGAATGAATGTCTACAGAATCAATTTATTAATGTTGATAATTTATACCTACGGAACTCTAGAAGCGAATTGAAAATATAATGTTATATGAGGAAACATATAATATAACTGTAATATATTTATGTATACATGTAAACTTACCTATTCACACAGGAGACGTACGGCAAAAATGAAAGGAAACGGATATCACAGTAGCTAACTGTAAATTGTAAATCAAATACACAACAACATAATACCAAGAACAAACGTCACAGGAAAAGGGATAAACTAGTTTTCCATCGTACAGGTAGGTACTAAATATATGGGATTGTATGCACATCTTCTTAAATCATTCCTATTTGATATTTGTAAATTTATTGTTTTGACGTCTATATGCAGACAGTATTACGTTAGCGAATAAAATTAATTAATTTTTTTGGTGGCAGATGTAACACTTCTACTATCAGTTTTCTTATTTTAAATATCCACGCTTCTACACTTTTAAATAAAATAGTAAAATAGTAGTAAAAAAAATGACGGGTATATCAAAAATTCACGTAGACACTAGTAGCGCCCCATCTTATTTATAAGTCATGTATGGAATGTAATTTGTTTTCTTTTTTGAGGTGGATTTGGTAAAAGTTCTGAACAGCGGTGTTTTCATTGGCGTTGTCAGATTAAAATACTTTTTACTTCTTCAGTTAATATAACCTACATGAGATTGAAATAAAGATTATATATATCGAGCTTCAAAACTCTCAATTACATGATTAACTTGATTCTGGCGACTGTGTAATTTTGTCAAGTCTCTACTTATTTCGTTATGGTTTTGAATTTAGTGTATTAAAAAAAAAGCAAATAAAATTTCTTTTTTATAGCGGGTTTTATTTGATTATACTTGCATATAGAGGTATTTGCAGTATTTTTCATAAGTTTTTTTGTATATTTAACACAAAATACGTATATCGGCTATGTAAAATCGTAGTATTTCTTGTATTTTATATGAAAATCTATTAAACGAGATATATGTTTTTTACGTTTAATATTGGGATCAAAAAAATGATGTAGTTTTGAAAAGACGTAAAACTCAATAGTTTAAGTTTGTGGCATGCGAGCTATTAAATTTCCATTCTTCCACAAGACCCATTTACAAAAAATATAATAGCACATTTATGACTTTTTTTCAAAATTGAATAGGAGTCTGATGCTACAATAGTTGTTTTAGGCTTGTAAAAATGTGAAATGAACTCAATACCATATGAAAAGTCAAAAATCAATAAAAATTGATTGGAAAACGAACAGTTTATACGTTTTCAAAGAAGTTTATTTTGCATCTTTTTCTTGCAAAACGAAGCATGATGTAGTTTCTCCGGTTTCCATTTTCGTATGTATTGTTTATGGGGATACATATAAACATATTCAATGTTTATGAAGCTACGAATTCTAAGGAACTACGTTAATCAATCATATCTCGATCTTCGTCTACTTTTGGCATACGGATTATAATCTTCAAATACACCTACAATGTTGAATATTCCAATTTTTATACATGAATATTACAATTTGTATACATAAAAGTATGTTTATTGTAAATAAATACATAGATTAAAATGTTGAAAAAATTGAATAAGAAAATTAGTTGATTATAGAACAAAAATGTTCATAAAAAGTTTATCAAAAATATCAATTTGTTGTTGTTTTTAGAATACGTAATTATAAAGAATATGAAACACCAAAAAAGAAAAATGATTACTGTGACGCAAAAGAGTAGGTTAACAAACATCCAGTAAGAGTAATAAAAATTATGCAACTTTTGGCGACTCTTGGCGTCTACCAAAGATTTTTTTTAACTATTTAAAAAAGGGTTCGAATCCAAGATAAATAATGTATGGTGGGAATTAGGTTAGATTGTTGATTTTTATTTTAGTAACATCACATCTTATTTTAAGTTTATTTCAATGTTAAAAATTTTTACATTAACTTTGTATTTAATTAAAAACACAATTAATTGACAGAGTAGCAAAATAAGAACGTAAAAATAAATTTACGTTTGACATTAAACTCTTCAATTTAAGAATATTAAAAAATAATTAAACATTGCTATGATTAGAATATTTTTCTAGAGTCTTCATTGTTACTATTATGCCGTATATGTACGGCATTTTTTTTTTCGAAAATTAATAGAGCCCCATGTTATCTATGTTAGGTATTTATACACTATTAATTATACACAATTAATTGGATCTCATAATTTATATATAAACATTCAAAAATCATAGTCTCCTGATAAAAAATAGTAGTAATTATATTATAATAATTTAATGGAGTTTAATGTGCATAAACTGTAACCACTGTAGTCTCAGGGGTGAAAATATCATTCCGTTATACATTAGCAGTACACTACTACAATTCTCCATAGAAATATATGATGCCAAAAATCGTTTCCATTTTTGTACTGTAGATATCGATATCATGTTATAATAATAATGTATATAATAGTTTAAAAAAACTAAAAAAACACGCATGCATGCGTAGTTCGCGCACTAGCTCTATCTTTATTACTCTCATGCAAAGGATCCGTTCAGATGCGTTCTGCAGCCAACTTCAGAGAGTTACCTACAGACAAACAAACATACGAGTGAAGCTAATAAAAGCGTGTTAAAAATATTATAAATTACATTCATTCACTCCCTCCCGTGTCTATAACGAAAAATATGATTTTTGAAAAGTAGTATTGGTTAAAAAACTTATTAAAAAAGTGTAGGTCGGATACTTTTTTCGTATTGCTCTCATCAGCTTAAACGCATAGAACATGTTCCAAAAAATATCTTCAAGATTTCTATTAAGAAAATTATTTATAATCTTGTTAATTTATCATCGGGTATTAATTGAAACAGTAGCCAAACATTTCATACCACATTTTAACAGTCTTGTGAATGCTATTTAATAATAATAATAATAATCTTAATACAAAAAAAAAAAATTAATTATACCATTATACACCGGTCAATTATACAATTGTACTGATGGTGTTAGTATAAATATAATTATATAAATATGCCGCGCCGCCTATGAGAGACTTCAAAGACATTTCCAAAATTTTATTTTTAATGGGAAACCAAACCATTGCCATACAAATAATTGTGGTATTCGTATTAACAAAGTAAATAATTAAACAAATTAAACCATAAATATATAGATAAATCAATAAAATAAAATTGATCAAAACAAAATAGATTTTATCGGCAATTATAACAACATATAATACATTCTAAAGAATAGCGTAGTTAACAATTCAAAAGATTTAAAATAGCGAATATTAAAAATAATTACAAACAACAATGTATGAAAAGATGCTTATAAATAAATAAATAATTAAAATATGTCAAAAAGTCATCTACAACATACACTCAAGCTATCACACTATTGTGCGTACATACAAATGAAGTAACAATATAATAAACAAAAATTATAATGGTGTGGCGCTGATTTGTAAGTAGGTGGTTATTATCATATAAAAGGTACTAATTAATCCTTCCTTGAGTGAATCGAAACACTGATTCAGCATGAAAACACGTAGAGCATTAATTAGATTCATGTTGTTAATGTTACAAGGTATCTCGCCACTGAACACTTGCTGATTTTATTGTAAAAAAATACTACTGGATATCTGATGTTCTTCGTCATAAAATAATAATATAATTCGTAAGATTATACCCTTACGCTATATCGTATCCGTTATCCGGCTTTTTATTTATTTCAAATATATCTTTGTTGTGTATAAAAATTTATAAATTTTAAGGATATAATGGCCTTGGAAGGTTTAAATTTTATTGTCTTTGAAGTATTTTCTGCAACTATCTGTTTTTTTTTTTTTTCAAATTGAAAATATTTAATATCGTATAATAAGTATTTGACAATAAAAATCCACATAATAAACCGACAATAATGTTTTCCTGTCCTGTTATGGCTGTGTCTATTTCTATTCCTAAAAAACTAGATATGGTTTAGGCATTCTTTTATATGGTAGATAGAATACTGTTACCAAAGGAGAAGACTGTTTTAGTGGTTTTTGTTAACTATTCCTAATTTTCATGTGAAGCAATAATGGTAGTGTCACCGGCAAAGGGGACAATGTTACAACCTATTTATTCAAAGGAATTAGATAAGTCTTTTATAATTAGAAGAGACATTAATGGGCTTAATATAGATCCCTGATATAGGGATACGCCAGACCTTATGTTGCTCCACCCATACTTAAATAACGATTCGAGATCGTTGGTTCAAATAGGATTCGAAAATTATGATTAAATGGAAATTATTAATGGTCAACCCTTTTAAATGCCCTCGATAGGTCCAGAAAAATAACATCCACTTAGAGGCTACAGTGAACATACATTTACCCGTACTGATTATTATATAGTATATTAATTTTTTTTAAATTCTGTTGTAAATTAATTATTATCTGTTGTAAATTAATTTCATAACATTATACACAATTAATGTCAAATTAATTTTGTTTTTACTATATAACTTGATTATTTTATTTATGTATAGATTTTCTCTAAATTGCAAATTCATTTAAGTATTCCAATATAAAATACAATTTAGTATAATATTTTTTGTTTTGTTTTAAATATTCTACATTATGAAAACGTGCATAAAATTATCACGTAAATGTACATTTTTTACGTAAATACATTTTTTGTTAAAAACATACGAAAGTTTTTTGATTAAATCAGTGAATGGTAAATTGTTTTTTAAAATATGGAAATTGAATTATGAATTTTTAATATTTACTTTTAAAGTGAAACTTCTTTAAAATTGTTGTGATTTGAAACCCAATGAAACAAAAATGCATTACGCTAAAGGAACAATCACATAAATTTATCGGATGATGCCGGTGAGATAAAGATAGATATAATATATAATACATTGCACATTATTTTATATTCTCGGTGTTCATTTGTGCGATGCTTCGTAGTGTGTATATGTTAGTATATGCTAACGTGTATCTGGTAGTGTGAGCTAAATACATGTGTTTTCGCATGCATATTACAAAGCTTAAGTATAAAGCAAGCGTACTGTATAATTTATGTATTTTTATTTATATGAATATTTTAATATCACTAATAAATTAATTTTGCAAATGTGCCATATCAATCTCTCGTAGTTAACTTTTCAGAAGTTTCACTTCTTCCTTGTGTGAATTATACACACAGTTTTTATTTTTGGAATTTTCTTTTACAATTTAGTTATTTTGAAATTTTTTATGAATAGTTTATTAAATGTGCTTAACATCTATTGTGTATCAGTGGCATTGCAAACATTTTTTAGACCTTACAACAGCGTTCTTTGATGCACAAAATAAACCGTTTTAATTTATATTTTAAAATAGGTACTTGTTCAGAAAACTATATGATTCTTTTATTTTAATTCATTCTCCAAACGAACAAAAGTAATACTTTTACTTCAAATACGCATATCCATTATAATTGAGCCCCTGTAATATCATCTATCATGTACTTTTTAAAGTTAAATCACTAATAAGTGCTTGACACTGTTACAGCATGTGATACTGAAACGAAATTTTAACTTATGTTTCTTTGCTATTTCACTAAAAAATCTGACTATTTCATGAACTATTTTTAATCGATCGTGTAAAACGTCTTGACGTGATAATTTGATTCTTTTGACTTGACATATTCTTGACAAGACGAACATTCGATAGGTAAAGCAGCAGTTCGCAAAAGATTAAAGAAACATTGAAACTAAAAAATAGAAATTGCTGTAAGCAATAACTAGTATGCACTATAGAATATGAATTGAATAAACAAGATGTCCGTTTTAAGATCTTTATTAAATCAGTTTGCATCCGATTTATGATTAGACAAGAGTAGATGCCTTAAAAAATGATAAAAAGTGCAAGAAAATTGCAGTAGGATGAAACCCATTAGAAACGCAAGATAATATGATAAAAATGAAAGGAAAAATAAATTACGGGCGTACTGAGTTCGGGAAGTAGAAAGGGGTAAGTTTTTAAGGATAAAACACGATTTATCTCGATTTCCGACTAAACTAAAAGTCGTATGGAGAAAAGTTAAATGACAAAGTTCTAGGTAATAAAAAGATCTACAACTTCTGTATTAACACTTTTTTCACGTAACCTCAAAATTTTTCGATTTAAAATTAGGATGCTTTTTCGATATTTATTCAAAATAAGATGAAAAAATAAATATTTTAAGTCAAAAAAATTACAGTGTATTTGGAACATAAAAAGGTAAGTTTTCATCAAATTTCGGTGAAAAAAAAATAAAAAACCAAAAACTTGGTTATTTAAATTTTTCACATAAATTTGAGGTTATGTACCTACAACTTTGCCATTTAACTTTTTTCCATAGGACTTGTGTTTTGCCGGAAATTCAGATAAACCGGATTTTACCCTTAAAAACTCACTTTCTTCTTTTTCCCGAACTTCGATCGCCCGTAGTTTACTTTTCCTTTCATTTTTATCATATTATCTTTTTCTAATGGATTTCATTCTACTAGAATAGCATTGTGATTGCTTGATTAATAGATTCTTAAAAAATGCAAACAAATTTTATGATATGAAAAAAGTTTCCTTATTATTATACTTATAATAGTATATACAGAGAATAAATACTAGAGCAGTAAAAATTGTTAATAAAAGAAACCTTTCATCTGATTAATTCTTAATTAATTCTTTTTTTTTTTTGTTTTTTTTTTTTTGTTTCAGGTATGATAATTCTCTCTTTTAAAGTCATTATAAGATGATTCTGTAAGTAATAAATTTACTTACATAAAAAAATGATGTTTAATACAATAAACATCATTTTATTATGTAAATAAAGACCAAGGTAAAAATAAACTCGTCCCATCTACTATAAATTATAAAGACGACAATTCTGAAATTCGGCCACCTCATTTTATATGATACAAATTTACTCAAATTTATACCAAAAGAAACCTTTCGGTGAGTGGAACTAAGGTGTTCAGTCCTATATAAAAAAAATATTTTATATAAAAGTCGACACGTTATACCGGACAACTGGAGATGGTTGACTCTATACAATTTTTTTTCACTCGTCCAAACCTTTCTATTGATATAAATTTCGTTCTTGTATCTAGTCTTCTATTCTTGTATTTTTCGTAAATGTAAAATAGTGCTCAACGCAACGGAAATAAAATGCACGGAAACAAGATTGGATAATTTCAGATTTGTCGAAACCCTTAGTTTTATATTAATACTATATTAATATATCCATATACCAAAAATGGTTTATGTATCCGTAAGACCTTTAATCAGCCGACTCCTCTACAAAAAGGCTTTATTGAAGCAGCGACTAAAACAATGTTAATTTGAATTTATAGTTGAAAGAACTATGAAACTTTTTGCCGTAATTTATTAATTTAAAACTTGTTGTATTTTATAAATACGTATTTCTACATAGGCATCATCAGAATGCATTAGAAATCCCAAAGGTAAAAAATTTTAACAAATTTAAAATAAATTATGAAATTAACTAATTTTAACTTCAAATTCCCTTTCAATCTAGTAATCCGACTTTAATTGTAAAATCTTTAGTAAATCGAAATTTTGAAAAGGTATTTAATATAAATTGATGGTTTTTTCATTGCTAAGTTTTTGAATGTTGGATACCGATTTTAAAAGTAAATTATTATTTTGCAGTCGAAATACGTAATTATATAAATTAAAAAAATATGATCTAGGAAATTGAGTCAAAATATTTAAATTTAAATTGGTTAAAGAAATTTTTTTTAAATAAAATTTTTTATTAGTAGTTTTAAGCTAGAAAATATAATTCATGCATTCGTTTCAACGCTTCAAAAACAAAATGTAATTCATAGAAATTTTTCGAAAAAAATTCCATTTGTAATAAAAATATTAAATTTTTTTAGGAGTAATTACTGAGCATCATCAAGCATAATGACATTTTTTTCATTTACAGCGTTTTACTTCATAACACGAGGCAGAAAGTTTTTTTTAATCTTTAAAAATGAGCAACATATGAAAGTTCAAAAATTCTGATAGTCATAGATATATATTCCTACTTAGAAATGACGTTATCACTTAGTATTTTTAGAAATTCACTTTCAAAAAAAAGATGGAAAATAATCTTTGATAGCCCTGCCGATTCGTGTAACTTTTTCAAGAATTAGCCTTTTATTGATATACACGAAGCAAATTACAGATTTTCATAACTTAAATACAAACTACAAACGTTGACCAAAATTTGGTAGAATGCATAAAATTATAAAAGAATCTCGGCGTGATTATCGGAATTAAAAAAAATGACTACCAGTTGTTATTAAATTTTTTTTTTTTCGATTTTTAAATTATCTGCCAAACTAAGCTTTTGAACGAAAAATATAAAACTTTCAAAATATGGCGATTTTTTTAAACTTCTATAAGAATTTATTGATTGTCTTAAAAGTTTCAGAGAAGATGGATGCTTTTTAATAAATCAACCTTGTTTTGCTAGAATTTACCTTAACTGAATACCAGCGTTCTAAAGTGTAAGTTTGACATATTTCCAAAAAATGTAATAGTTTTTAATTTTTTTAAGTGCATATCTCCGTAACTATACGTCGCCAATGACGCCAATGACTAACACAACCACCCCCACCCCCTTGCTAGTTTATGGGGTAAAGACGCATCAATTTAAATAATAAAAAATTAAGCAAATTTCCTATTAAAATTATTTTACGCTATCTCGATCATAATAGTCTTTATCTTATTTTTAAATAATATTGATAAACTAAAACAGCACATTTGAAGCAAACATATACACTAATTGTGAACTTTGAACCTTGGACACTAAGAACTACAAAAAGTTTTACTAGTACATAAAACTGTCACATATAATACCTTTATTCTTTCTATAGTTTTAAACAATATATTGCATTAAAATGCTTTAACTTACGTTAGTTAAGTTTGCTGCTGTTGTATGAGAGGAATGTTGTTATACTACACATTGAAACGTTTGTTATTGTGAAATGTTTTTAAATTGGCTATCTAAGCACATATACAATAAAGAAAAACTTACCAGTAAACATATTAACTAACCATGTACCTACAACAATTTAAGTAGAGAATATAAAAATTTATTTTTTATTCGAAATAAAGGCTTTTGTAGAGATAGGATTTATTAAAAATATAGTTTTTACGTTGAAATGATATCTACATGAAAAAAAAAAAACAAGGGAAGAGATATAAGTAGTCAATTGTTTAAGTGTTCTAGGGATATGTGTTGACCAGTGGTATCAGAAATACCAAAAAACCTTCTCTCGGGAATACCAAGCACAAATTTCTTTCTAACCACGGATGAAGATATGCAAAACACATACAAAAATGTAGTAGAAAAATATGAAATAAGAGACTGAATTGTGATTAGTCTAATTATGATTTTTCGTTTGTAAAAATTCTGAAAAGTGGGCAGTTTTGAATTTCGTAGTCAGCTTCAAATTGTCTTATATCCGTTTTTTAGAAGAAAAATCTTTCAAAAGCAAATTTAAAAAGTGTTTTGTTCATCACGTGATATAACTAGATGTCCCCTTTTACATAACCAGCAAATTGTGAAAAATAGAAATTTTGTCTTACAAAGGATAATAATAATATTCCATTTTGTCACATGTCGGACAAAATTCTAAATTTGTTTTTTAATAATATTCTTAGAATAATAAAACATTAGATATTCATCAATTTAATGTAAATGAGGAATAAATTTGCATTGTTTCAAAAAATTGAAAGCTCACAAGTGTCAATGAAAAGCGTACGTGATGGATTATGTAGATAGTAATTAAGCTGAACATGCTTGATAATTCATTTTTATTTACAAGAACTTTTTCATATCCAATTTTTGTTTTTCAGTACTATTGGACCAAATTAATGTCAGTATTTGCCTCAACCTATTAAGTATGATCATGATAAAATCTTTATTATGTATCATGATAAAATCTTTAATATCATTGATTATTGGGATACTTGGAATTACATTCGAAACAAATCCTGATGGGTAAAATTTTGATTGGTGATTTACTTTTGATTTTGATAAAAATTATATTTTTTTTTACGTAAATTGATATTATTCCCTTTACCTTATCGATGAATCAAAGAGCTGAGCTTATTGTACACAAAATCAGTGTAATAAATCCGAGCTTTACGTTTGTGCATTCTTAAAGCAATGAAGTGAATATATTCCCTTTACCTTATCGATGAATCAAAGAGCTGAGCTTATTGTACACAAAATCAGTGTAATAAATCCGAGCTCTACGTTTGTGCATTCTTAAAGCAATGAAGTGAATATATTCCCTTTACCTTATCGATGAATCAAAGAGCTGAGCTTATTGTACACAAAATCAGTGTAATAAATCCGAGCTCTACGTTTGTGCATTCTTAAAGCAATGAAGTGAATATATTCCCTTTACCTTATCGATGAATCAAAGAGCTGAGCTTATTGTACACAAAATCAGTGTAATAAATCCGAGCTCTACGTTTGTGCATTCTTAAAGCAATGAAGTGAATATATTCCCTTTACCTTATCAATGAATCAAAGAGCTGAGCTTATTGTATACAAAATCAGTGTAATAAATCCAAGCTCTACGTTTGTGCATTCTTAAAGCAATGAAGTGAATATTTATTTATTTATATGCAGATACACGACATGTATTTAAAAAATAAATAAATAATGAAACATGGTAATTAAAACAACTAAACGTATTTGTAATTTACTTCAGTTCTGATTAAGAGGGTGTTGTTTTTGTAATACTTACAAAACGTATTATTTATGCATTAATGCCTACCATTGTAAGAAATAATATCATTGTATACATTCATTTATTATTCGTCCGTAAATTTATCCATTTTTAAAAAGTTGAATTTTAGACGCTGTAACTCAGATCATTTAATAATGAATACCAAATCAAAAATGCAATGAATCACAATGAGTAGACTATTTTTCTAATGCGTTTTTGAGCATAATGCAAAAAACTGTGTGGCTCTACGACCTGTATTTTAAAATCGAAACGACTATCTTAAGAAATCTCATATTATTTCAAACTGTAATTGTTGTATAGAAAACACTCAGAAACAACTCGTAGAAATATAGATGGGTATTTTTCTTAAATATTGATGGTAAAAATATTTAAAAAATGATATCTTATTAGTATTTTTTTAAATATTGAAATGATTTGTTAGTATACAAAATTGGGTTCTTCAGATTCAAACAACGGGCAATGATTCACAAAAGACTGTAATGCACTATAATGAAATATAGTATTTTCTTTTTTAATTTTTCTAAAATTATTACCACTATGTAATGATATTCAGCATATCCAATCTTGACAACGGAAAACTTATAGAAGAGTTTTCCCCGACAAAAAAAACTTCTAAGCTATATTAATAATTTTATATATTAATAAAAGATACATGCGTGAATTAATAATCTTTTATTTTTCTAAAACTCGTAAACAAAGCAATGTATATATTCGATGTCATTCGAAATTTAATAATCTCGTTACGAGGGTGTATCTCTATATGTTAAAACACTTTTTAATGTAAGGAGTGTGCTTTTAACAATCTGTTGACTTAAATAATATACATTGATTGCATTTCTTTCAAATTTCGTGCTTAAATAATTCAAAAATTCAAATCGAAATATTATGAAATTTGATATGCATAATATTGACATGAAAACAAAAAGCTTGATTCAGAATTTTTCTCAAAAAAAAAATTCTAAGATAAAAATCTAACTTTCATTTTATTTTTAGATGTTTTTTCTAGAAAAACTCTTTTCTGAGTGTCCTCTTTATTCATTTCAATATTAAAACATTTGGATAAGTATTTTTTGAGTTATTTTTGCGTGAAAATTAAAAGAGTTGACATAATAAAGCACTAGGTTTCATGTCAATGTTATGCATACCAAATTTCATAACAACTGAATAAGTTTATTTTGTTTATTTCTGCTGTAAAATGGAAAGAAATACAACGTATATTACATGTTATTTAAGTCAACAGCTGTATAGAAGCACACACCTTTATTCCAGAACAACAGCTGTTGATAAAGCTCTTTAAGAAGCTTTCTCATTAAAATAATCTATACTGTTCATAAAGTAACATCTTTCTTCTCATTAAAAAAAAATTTTTAATGATACCTAGCAAATAGTGATTACTCGTCTTGGAGAAAGAACAAAAATTTGATGTTTCCCACACGTACCGTATATTATTATATTCTTCTAAATATAAAATAAAATTTTAATTTTTATTTCATAAATTTGTTTTGGGAAAGTCTTTTCCACACGTAATCCGCGTTCATGTTCAGAT